>JAVFBZ010179261.1:0-12851 GCA_032466195.1 Katharina tunicata
GTATCCTTTCTGTCATTTATTTTAGTACGGTCATTACACTATCAATAGGTACTTTCTTGTGCTCTTTGGCGAGCCGAAGGGTTTTGGACAGCGGAGCTTCATGTTTTTGTTGTTGTTATTATTTTTCTGAAATAAAACTAAAACTATATATATTAATGTTTACCTACAGGTGCCCCAGCGTGATGGGATGGGTCCACAAGCCCAGGGTATTGCTTCAAAGGAGAAGCCCTCAATCTTCGCACAAGGTAAGCCAATTCTGAATTATTGTTAATAGAATTAGTTGAACATAACACAATACTAATTACTCACTAAATCTGAAACCTACAAGACAATTTGACTGATTAACAAACTTGTGACTTGACTCAAAACCACTGTTTATTAATTTGTTGGACTGTGATCACGGTGAAATGGGCTATGGTTTAAATCCATGTCCTTTTTCTATTTCTATTTCATTTGGACTTGCAAAGATTAATTGTGGCGTTATTTTTTTCTGGTAACAATTGTTATGTTTCCCACTCGGTGCAATCTTGACAAAATAGAAGTTTTAATATAAATAAAAACAGTGTTGTGTGACATATAAGGTAAACTTGTTCGAGTTCTTAATCTATTTTAATACTCGGAGACCTGTTGTGGCTTGTTCTGTGGTTTTCTTACAATTTATTAATTTTTTATTTTTTACTGATTTTTTGTTGAAAGCACATCAAACCTGTTTAGGACTGGTAGTGATTCCAAGCTGTTTTCTAATAAATCATTCTGAACTGCACTAAAATATTCTATATAATATATTGGACATAACTGTAGATTTTTTTTAAGTTACTAGTTTCCTGTACATGTCGTTTCATCCAGTTATGTCAAGATTGTTGTATTTTTATCAATTTTTATAAACCTAGTGTTATAGAATTTAGTTTTACAATTTTTTATTGATAGTATACTGGCCAGCCTTATGTTGTACAAAAAAATGAGTATTAACTCTTTCAAAAGAAAAACTGTACCGGGGTTTGACTAAATTTGCATAATATTTTAAGTTTCGTGCATAGCAACTGTTTTGCCAGAAGGTATGTGGGATCCATTAGTTTTGTTGGTTGACAAATCTGGGCTGCTTTTTGTTCATTCAAAGATAATGCATGACATGTGAGCCAATAAACATGAAACAGATGGACTGGACAGAAAAATAGAAAGTATCTCAAAGATTGAGAAGAAATGAAGGTTTTTAGTAAGAGTATACGATAATCTTTCTTGTCATATATTAGAATTTAATGTTCTTGTTTCCTTGAAAACATTAATTACGACCTTAATCCATCTGTCTTCGATTATATCTTCATCTGCTTATTCTGAAGAATAGTAAACAAAACATAAAAAGCCTAAAAGGAGTCTTTTAAAAGAATATCTAGTGAGCCTAAAGGCTTTCAAGCACCAGACAGAAAGGGGATTTTATTACTTTATTTGAATTTCTCTCTTATGAATAGAAAAATTGGTGGAGAGCTTAATTCCCTGACAGCATTGATTACATATACTTTTGCTTTGTCATTAGTTATATGTACCTAAGAGTGTAAATAAATGGCAAAATATCAGTAATTACTTATTCAGATCTATCACAGCATTTGTATTTTGCCCATAGAGTTGCCTCACAGTGTACTTTAAAGGTATTGTATACATTATTGGACTCAGAGAGAAGAATTGTCAGTGTGCACTTTACGGTTGTCCAAAATACACAGGTACTAAACATAGCTGATTAAGTGGCAAAAGGAATGTTAGCAATTAGCGGGGAATTAATTAAGCAATTAGTACGCTGACCTGTTATTTACCGGTGAATGGACAGACAGAAATGGTGAGAACTATTTTTCGTGGCTGTTATTTATTGACATGTGATTCACGGCACCTGCACAGTTTGCTAGGTTTGTCACATACATTATTTAATGTTAGCACACGTATTATGACTTTCTGGATGGACACCGAACACTATCAAAACCTCATCTAGATACATCAGCAAACAATCAGTGCTGGAACAGTAATTTAGTTGATTGGTATTTAACCCCATGCTGACGAGTATTCCACTTATTTATGATTGTGTAAGTTCTCAGCTAAAAAATGGAATTAACTGCTAAAAGATATCCAAGTACATGTAAATGTGTATTTAGAACTCCTAAAGTATGCATTTTATCTTTTCACAACTCGCTTTGAAAGTTTGTTAGTCAACAAATGCACTGTATGGTAAATGCCCAGCAACGGGATGTGACGCAGATTATGTAAAGCGTCGCTTGCTGTATTGAAATGAAAATCGCGAAACTATCAGAATGCAATGGTGCACACACTATAGCCTATACATACAGATATCAGATTTCAACTTCAGAAGAATATAGAGAGGTAAGAACAACATGAGCACATGTGTTAGGCATAACAACATACAGAAGAGCGCATTGCAGATCAACCCTTTCTTTACAATACCACAATGTTTTTGTTTGGAATAGTTCTGCTCTGTTTTGTTTTGGGACTACTCCACCATTCAGTTTGTTATGAGAGGGGAAAGGACAAAAACAGGCTTCCATTCATATCGGGAATGCCTCTTACTCTGTTTGCATGTCCTGCTCGCCTCTGATGAACCAGTCTGTGGTCGAGAGGTGCTCTGTCGGGAATTCACGGTTTATACCTACAGCTGCTAAACTGTCTGACTTGAAAGAATACTGCAGTGGAAATGAAAAACATTCTGACTGACCTTCTGTTAAAGGTTAGAGGTGCCTACCTCCTTCCCTCTCACTTTAGTGCTTGTAGTTGACTGCTCTGTCAGTTTAGCACCAGGATGGATTTTAAGGAATTTAAACTAACCTTTTAACTTGTGTTCTCTTGGGAAACCGGTCTAGCTTTGAATAAAGTTGTGTTCAAAGAGATGCTAAAATATGAATTTTTGGTTCTGAATTTGAACAATAAATTAATAGTTAATACCCTATATCCTCAACAAATTCGACCTCTAAGGGCATAAATTTTAAGTAACTTATTGAATGTTTATGTGTGATTTGGAACTAAAGCTTAAATTTTCTGGTAATTTAAAGTCTGAACTTCATAAATATTTCAAAATTGCATGTCTACACTTCTTACCCTTTGCATAAAATGTAATTTTATAAGTTGTAAAGGGGGTCGAATTTGTCGAGTATTTAGGGTAGATAACTTTGAAAACTTTTACAAAAACCAATATTAATATTTTTTCTTGAACAGAATTTAGCAAATTTTGGCCATATCAACATTTTGATTTCTATATTCTTCTTTATTTAGATATAGTGATTGTAAAATCTTCAGTTTTCCTATGCATTCATAAACAGATGGCATGTTGAATTCATTTTACCCCAAAAACAAAAACAAAAGACTCCAAAAAAACTTACACCTGTGAAACATCCTGATCCAGAGTACATTTGTACCTTTGGCTCCCAAAATACCTTTGGAGGGATGAACAGTTGTTTTGTGCTGACAGGTAACAAGGTTAGACTTCCAAGAAAAATACAGGTGTAACCAGCGATGACTCTTTTTGTCCTATTCTGTTTTTGTCTTACATCCTGGAAGAAATTGGTTATTATTATCACAATGCATATCATATTCCGGTTAAGCGGACTGAATTGTTTTAGTTGTAAAGATAATTGGTCTACAAAAATAGATGGCACAACACATGGATAGTTAAGAATAGAAAGATTTTGTAAATTTATTTTCAGTAGTTTTAGAATGTAGTGTGGAGAATGTTTCTAAAATGTGAAATAAATGGACCAAGAAGCATCTTTGAACATTTTCGCAGTTTTCAAAGGTTTTTAAAAAAGATGTGTCGAGCTATAATAGTTGCTCTCAAGTTAAGTAAGCCCTTCCCTTTGTAAAAAAAAAACTATTTTTCTAGAGAAAAACTTTAAAGTGGACAAAGTAGAAATAAAGCATTTAAGTACATTAAACAGACAGTGTTTTCATTACGTAACTGATGGTGATGGATTGCACTGTTAAAGTTCAACCTATTTGATGTCAGTTATTCCTTTGTCTGCTGACAGTTTCTGGAAGTACTGTCATAGATCATTGAATATAACCACCTGTTCTTGGCATGGTTTCAATCTTTAGAAACATTTGCCTTTTTACTCTCATCTTTATATTGATATGATATGATGTCTATATATATAAACAATCAAAATGTGCATTGCTCTGAAATAAAAAAAATAAGCACTTTGAATAAAATGTATGTTAAGTTTAAGTATAATCACATTACTTAAATAAATTTCACAATCAGATCAATAGGGCTTAAAAGCACCACACCTCCATGTTGATGATGGGCTATCCACTTCATTCCAAGGATGGGATGTAAAGTGCTGTAGAACTTTCCAAAAGTTTTTTCTGGAGATGGTCTAGACAAACTGGGACAATGGTTAGAACAAAGTGAACTGTTTTGTTAAACTCTTGTGGTTCATCAAAATTTATATATTATTTGCTTTGCTATTTATTGCACTGGACACCATGACTAAGTTCATCATTTAAAAATTTTGGGTGTGGCTGCTCTCTGGGTTGAGGAGCTTTAGGAAGCCGATTTGTTATCTGCTTTGAGTTGGAGATGTCATCCAGTAAATGTACTGGTGTGTCTTCTGTGTTGACTGCATCCATTAGGGTGGTTTCCTTTACCCTTTGGCTGGCTCACAGTTATATGAGTAATATAACCTAAAAGTGTGACACAACAACGAAATCAAACCAACTAATGTTTTGGTTTTCCTCCAACACCAACATTATAGTAGCAGTAGGGCAATATGTAGGACAAAGAAAGTCCAAGCCCATACACCATATTATAAAGCAAATTATATTTCTTTGATTGAACTTTGGTGGGTGGTTGGGTGGGAGCCTCCTTTGCCCTTTTGCTCTCTGAGCTAAGGGGATCAGGAAGCCAATTGGTTGTGGTGTCCTGTCTTTTGTCCTGCAAATGTATTTACAGCGTCTTCTATGTTGCTGGTTTTGCTTTATAGGGTGGTTTCGTTAATTTTGTTGGGCTGGCATGCTGTCGTATAAGCGAAATAACCTTAACTACGCCGTAAAACCCCAATCAACCAATCGATTGAACTAGTCTTTCAAAACTATGCTATATGACAAGTCCATGCACAGCAAAGATTTTGTCCTTTTTGTAAAGCTGGCATTAATATCTAAGGAGAAAGACAAAAAAATAAAACCACAGTATTATAAATAGTTTATGTGTAGACATATCCGTTAACATGACGGATGTTTAATAGCATTAATTTTTTTTTTCAGAAAAAAGATCTGCTGGAATCTTTATTTTCTAATATTACCTGTATTTCTTGTTTTACATCCAAAGTTACCAAGTCATAATGTATCTTCTGTAATTCTATAAATTAATTAAGCATATATTTTATCACTTTTTAAAGATGTCCAGACAAATTAGACCTCAGACTGAAAACCTCAAGTATGTTCTTGATGTTGAATGGCTGACATTGGGCCATATTGTTTTTGAAGTGACATTGTTTTAAAGAAAGTTCATAAATGAATACACCTGAGTGAAACTCCAACGCTAAATAACAACTATGAACCTGTAGTAATTGTTATTGTTGGTGAATTGGACCTCTACTCAGAGGGTTGTGGGTTTGATTCAGGCACCTTTTAATATGTCTTGAGGGGGTGATTGGGTGGGAGCCTCATGTGCTCTGGTGCTCTCTAAGCTAATGGGGATCAGGAAGCTAATTTGTTGTAGTGTCCTGATTTGGTTTTTTCCATCCTGTAAATGTACTAAGGTATCCTCTGTCTTGCCAGAGTCACTTAAGGTGGCTTCCTTCGTCAAACTAAAACATGTGGACATCTCTAAGTCAGCCTTTTTAGGTAGATGATGTAACACCAGGTTAGTCCACCAATCTTCTTGACTGTCCAACTTGTCTGCTTGCCTCGCTTTGGACGAAAAACTCTAAAATGTTGATCATTGAACACAGGTTCACTCCCTGGATCAAGATACAGAAGTAATTTAAGGGCGTGTCTGCATGACTGCCCAAATATCTATTTGGTTTTAATAAGTTTATTCCTGGAAATAGAACTTTTGCACAAAAGTCTTTAACATGCCAACAAGAGAAGCATGGCTGTGTCCTCACATGACAGTTGGGAAATAGAAGACCTAATTATGTATCATTGGTAAAGCATGATTAAAATAATGTTAAATAACCTGCCTTCTGAATTCAGAAACCTTGGTACATGTAAAACCGTTAGGTCTTTCTTTATGCAGCTTAAACTGTTTGTAAATAACTGTGACATGAAAGGGGCATTATTTTAGATAATCCAACTGTAAGACCCTATGTCCCCCATCTATGGGAAAATAGGCCAAGCGAGAAAGTGACAGAGGTACAGATGTGGGTAGGTCTATGTGCACTGAAGGGTAAATTGGTTAGGGTTTGTTTATGTGGCCAGCTGGTGGCTTTCCAGTGTTATAAATGGCCTTACTGCCTGACAAAGCTTTTGATGTCTGCAGTCTCAGTCAGCAGGGGTCACATTCTACTGACTGGCCTTCATAAAGACTTCTCCAGCACGCCCCCTAGCTTTCTCACAGGTAGGGCCATTACAAACAGTAACTTATATTACCCTGGCTGAGTGCAGGACTTGTAGTATGAATAAGCTCAGCTGACTGGCTGGCTGACGAGTCATAGTTCAGACAACCACTGGTGCTCACAGACCTACTCCAGTTTATACATAGCCTTACTGATTTCAATACAATGATAACAACCATGCCTTAGTTAGACCTTACTTACATTCACTTTCACTCACCTGAGTTGAGATGGAATACCTGTAATTAAGACCATCAAAAGGATTTTACTTGTGGGTCAGTCAACTTATATGAACATGTCTCATGAGTTAGCTGTGGAGGTAGAGGTACCTTATTTAAATTACGCAGGTAGGCTGTTCTCTTCTCACCTTAATCACTATATACTATATTTTGAAAAAAGTATTGATTAAACTACTCTCTTCTGTATGGAAATATGAATCTACCTCCCAATTATTGTGTGTCAGCTTTTCTATACATAGCTACAAATAACCAAGTCTTTCTGTTCAGGTAAAACCTATCTTATACTCCCATTACGTTGAGCGCTGTAAAATTCTGATCGTAAATATAGGTGGGATATTTATTCAAACGGTTTGGAGAATTTGGATTGTCAGGTGTTCTGTCCTTCGTTATAATAACAAAACTCTGACTTGGGAACTAATTTAAGGGAGAGTTAGCAATACATCCTCTCCTATTATGTTACCTGTAACAGGCTGGCCCACTCCAGTTTAAACAATGAGTACTTGGTGAGATGCGAGCTATCTTTTCAACCATATCTTACTACCAAAGTTTCATTATACATGCTGACCTATTTACATTAACATTTATAGTTGTCAATATTCCAACATGTTATCAAAATCTACATAAGTAGTAAAAGGTTTTCCCAAGACATGCAGATATTTCTCAAAATTATTTAATATTTCTTTCTTTTTTCTTACTGTGAACTGTGAACGTAATAATTTAACTTAGGATGTTGACAAATTTAGTGAGTGTTTAAGAAGGCAAATGGGAAGTGACAGTGAGATTGATGCGTACCAATTTTGAAGAAAGCAATCAGTTATCTCTATACTAGATGGGCTCAAAGACAAATCAATAGTTAACATACAGAATGTAAGGAGATATTCTAGAGAGTAACTTAACTGTTAGTATTAGGGCTATATTAAGGGATCGTTAGTATGTAAAGTTTGGCTATGACATTTAAACCATTGATTGATTCATTGTTTTTTACACCTACATGTAGCTCTATGGTATTTCACTTATATGACCATAATCACAAACCACATATATCACACCCAGTATCTGAAAATAATGTTCCTCCAGTTTTATGTAAATACAGCATCTCTGATGACAAGGCTTGGAACATACTGCTCCCAGTCAGAGGCTTCATTTTAACCACAAACTTGCCCTGAACCAAAATGTCTACTGGTAAACGTTGCAACTACAATTAAAATACTATGGTAAATAGAGGGTAATTTTAATTAAGAGAATGGTGGCCTATATTCAATGCTGTGAAAGTAGAATTTAAAATGTTGGGTTAATGCAAGATTTCTGCCAATGTCTATTCATGTTTACAGTACCCTTCATTGTCATGCTGTTAAGTAACAATTTGAAAGAGAACACATCGTTTTTTAATTAATCAATGTAGCATGTTATCCTAATTTTATTCCTCATGCTATCTGATTTGAATTTTAATGGTATTTGTCATGAATATACAACCTTAAGGCATGTACGAAGAACTGAATTGACATTGAAATGAGTTGAAGTTCTATTCAATTAATTAATACATACATGTACTTGTAGTTGACTTAATTCTATGTTATGCATACTTCAATGTAGCTGGATAGAATTTAGCAGCATACCGGGTAGCCTTATTGGTTCGTGAGAGTCTTAATTAGTTCCCACAAATAAATGAATTACAGACAACACTGTTCAATGCAACTAAAATATTTAAAATTATTGAAATAAACGTAAGTATACTATTGAAACTATTGATAGTTGGATCATGCAACTATTGAAATAGCTATTGATATTTGAAACATCTATTGCCATAATTGACGAAAGACTATCGATGGGCAATACAACTGTCGCTAGTCCACTATTGTGCAAGGAACTATTGCTATAGCCCTTTAGGTTGCTATAGGTTGATGCATTGTTACACCCCTAAATCATCTTCATCCTCCTCCAATTTCACAGTAGCTAGCCTTGAATACTAAAAACTAGGACACCTGACATCAATTTCTGGTAAATTATGATAATGTTATGTAGGGCGGTATCTGGCACATGGTGTCTGTAGTTGACCTTCTTTAAACGAGATAAATTCATGTCATGAATTAAAGCATTGACTACATTTACATGCATCAGTATTTTGGTATGTAAAAATATTGATAATGTTTTCCATCTTTTTGCAGAACTAGCACAGACATTATCATAATAATCCTTTTTAACAATATCTATTGCAGAATTTGAAAATGTCATATATTTTTTTATCCCACCACCTAAATAAGATACTATCAAATATCACGCGCTTATGACAGTATTAGTTATTAATAGCTGTTCGACATAATAGTATTTCCAAAAAAGATTGAGATCTATTATCAAGTGTTAAATACACCTAGTTGTTTTTCATGTTTTAAGAAACTATGAAAACAGATAGACTACTGTTACAGTAACTCATACATAATTATGACCGTTACTGGTTTACGTAAAAATTTTACAGCGGTATACATCAATAGCAAATGCCCCCTGACGGCTTGACAATCACCTACACACAACTACAACAACGCATGCTATCGCTCATCAGGCTGGATAGTAACAAAAAGGCTTTGTATGTCAAATGTGTTTTTCTTTAAATTCATATACATTGTGTGCTATAAAAGAACCAAGTATTTCCATGTAGACTTTTAAATATAGTTATTCAAAATTCGATAGGCAAGCGTGAGAATTCAATAGTGTTTCATATGTCTCTCAGTTGATTGGAAACACAAGGGATCCAAAATTTGACCAGGGTATGGGAAACCAAATAGGGTACTGTGATTTGCTTTTTTGATACAGTATCAGTGCGTTACTGGAATCAGTTTCTGGAAATTCTGAGACTTACTAGAACAGCACCTATGTCTAGTAACCACGGGCTGTTGATAGCGTCAAGCCGTGGATCGATAGGTTAAGCGTTGGACTGCTGAGTTTGAATCCCCTTGTCCCATTGAATCCCCTTGTTCAACTTGAAATGTCACATATTTCCCAACTTTGGTATATAAGGGAAATTTTCTTGTGTTTGTCGAGATTCCAGATTGTTTTACAATGTTTCTTTTCAATTTCCCACCATACATGGACAACTCAAAGTTGTTATTAAAGTATGATGTATTACATCAATCAGATAGAGAAATAAATATAATTGGTATCCATCATGGAATCAGAAAAAGTTCTAAAATTCATTATGCACAGTGTGTCTTTTAACTTTTGTAAATGGAGATTGTTCATGGTGTCCTTTCTCTACTTCCAAATCTCACCATGCCTATTATGAAAGCAAAATCTCGGCTGCATTACTGATTGCCTTTCAATCATTGCAAAATTGACAGGGACAGAGTCCTGAAACATCCATTTATCGTAAATTAAGATAGGCTGGTTACAGTACACAGGTGGTACTGCGTCTGTGTTGACCTTTAAAGCATATTAGTGTTCAATCCCCAGGTGAGATATGTCAAGTTTTTATCAGTTATCAGGGAATGATTACATGTGTTACAGCGCAAATTAGTTTTTGTTTCACCTGCCTATTTACCTGAGGAGGGAAAAAACCTTACAAAAAAAACATAAGGAAATCATTGAACAGTTAAGAAACTAAATTGCCATTTGTTGCAGCAAGTAATCACAGAAACAAGAGATGTTGACATAATTGTATTATTACTGGCAGTATGTTTAGAGGTCGAATTCAGTATAACTAATTTTGTTTTGACATATTGATAACAAAAGTCACCACACCCAGTTGGTACAAAGATCATAGTTTACTGTCATATACAACTGTACATTGATAAGTTTGGCACACATTTTTGTGTATGCTTTGATCTCTTTATCATTATCCCAAGTCTTTATATGTTTATTTTTTTAAAAGAAATTTAACATTGTGCATAGGTTTTCTAATAATCTCACCTGAAATTAAGTTCAATATATAATGGAATTCTAAGGGGAGAATTCAGTTAATAAATGCTTTAATTATATGTATTTACTACTAGATTGATTTTCCGATTGGTTGTATGGGGGCTGGGGGGAGTTTGCTGGGCACTGGTTCTCTGTGCTAGTAAAGGGGCGCCAAGAAACTGAGATGTTGTTCAATCATATTTTGCATCTATTGCTTATCTTGTCATACATGTCTGTGCCGTGATAACAATCTCCCTTTGCTGCATTGATGAAGGACGCCAAATATGTGCCTCTCCGTGTGTTGTGTGACCCAGTCAGATCACCATTGGCACAGGCCATACTGTTATCCAGGTGATATATGGTGTTAAACCCAAACCAAACAATTATAATCTCTGACAATGTGTTATGACTTCAATGTTATCGGTGATATTTTCATTAGACTATTGATTAAGAACAGATTATCAAGGTTACAACAGCCATGAAATAACTAATGGCAATTAGAAATGTCATTATCTGTTAATATTGTCCTCATTTGTCCATATGCCTGATTCTAATCAAAGCTGTTTTATAGTGTTTACTCAATACAAGTTCCCTCTCACTCAAACTCCTGTTCTAAATTACAATAAGCTTATATCTCGTTTGTGACTCTTTCAAACGAAATTGTTTTAATTACAATAGGTGATGTCAGTGGCTATTTTCTTCTAGTGGGCCATTCTTTCTGAATGAGTCAGACTGGAAAATCCCTAAATAATTGTGTTATTTTTTTAACAAATGATTAACTGTTTTTAAATTCTGTAACCACCTATCATATACGTAGGCGTGCTGTCTTTCTGTCAGGATTTGATACATTAGTATTTAACATGGTTAGCTGTGTATATCCTCTTTGTCTTTGGTATAAGGCAAATACTTAAAAAACGTTCTGAATAATTCAAGAATGTTTTATATCTATGTCTAAAATTTAGAGGACTTGTACAGACTGTATTTAGTTTAGTATGTCACACCTGCAGGGGAAGATAAAGGCAAAGAAAGTGTGGCGCATAATGATGACGTCAATCAAGTCCGATTTAGTTTATTTTCTATTCTTTGTGCAGATTGCGGTTTGAATTAAGAGATATTTAATCTTTGGGGTGGTTAATAAATGTTGATGTTTCATAGTTATTCTAACCACAAGTTCCATGTCATATTGATTAATTTTATGCAACATGTTTAACCCTGACTTTACTTACTTAAATTTCTTATTATTTTATTTTTTTTCTCTCATCTTTAATGTGGCTGGTAGGAACAAAGCTCCCTGTGTCTTCTAAGGGGCATCAGGAAACCACTTTATCGTTTTGCCCGAGTCAGAGGGTGATTTCCTATATCAATTAGGCTACATGTAGCATGTCGTCATATGAATGAAATAACCTTTAGTGCGAAGTAAATGCCCTAATCAAACGAACAAATCCATCCACTACTTCTGAGCCTGTAAACAATGAAATAGGCTTGAACTCAAAACATCAGTTTATAGTGATAGGTACAGTTTTAAACAATGAAGTAAATAAATCCCTGTAAATAAAGTGTGGATATTGACATTGTTGGCATTCCAGAGGATGAATGACATTGTATAACCACAGGCCTTCATGTATTCATCTCACTTCATTGACCTTTACCGCCAAACACATACTTCTTTACCAGCTTCTATAATTATCTCACAGCAGTTTCTACTTCAATGCACTTGCTGGCATATCGTTTGTGCAAAATGTAGAACTAATAATTTTAGCTTGGAACTTGCATTTTAAAAAGTATTAATTAATTATTTTAAAGGTAATTTGCTTGAATCAATCAGTATTTTTTTATGCTGGCATATCTTTTGTGCAGAATGTCGATAAAATAATTGAAGCTTGGAACTTGCATTACTTTGTACTCTTATTAAAAGTATTTTGTCAGTTTAGCTATCAGGAAGTATTAAACACTATCACAATTTTGTACAGTTAGTAGTTTGTGACAGGCAGTGTGTGTTGAGTTAAGCCAATACTTCAGTGACTTCACATATTGGTTGTGTTAGAGTCACCACATACTGGTGAATACACCACCGTCATATAAGTGAAATACCCTTGAGCAAGACAAATTAATTAATCAATCAATATAAAGTGATTTATGAAAAGGAATTTCATAAAAAAAAGGGAAAACGTTCACTAGT
>JAVFBZ010179272.1:0-35685 GCA_032466195.1 Katharina tunicata
ATTCAATACTAAAATCCATCTGGCCAAATCATCGCAAGACAACTTTTGCTCTCTGTTTGATAAATCCCAGCAAGACTGACTCATTACAATTCAGTCGATCTACGCTATTGTCAATGGCGACGTTATCCAGGAAAGTCGAGATCTGACTATAGATTTGTGTGAATAAGCTAAAAGGATTGGTCATAAAACGATATTATCATTGCTAGTTCCATAAAGAAAACCACTGACTAGTTTCAAACCAAATTTGTATGATGATTGATTTACCAGATTGGAACTCTTTCTAGAAGTTAGAGCTCATTAAATAAGCTAACATCATGCCTGTGCGCATATCCTGCTTTTAGCGGTCACGACAATGTTTCACCATGCACGAGTACGTCTAAAATATGTGATACAGTTGTCGATCTGCCAACTTATGTTCAAGCGCCAGAACATTCTTTTTTAATAAGATAAGTGACCAGCTCGCGCATATGAAACGTTTGACAAATTATACAACAAAGGTAAGAAATATTTTCGTTTACAAAAATATAATTTATATTTAAAACATCTTATAACAGTGTCATAGAGAAGTACTACTGTTTGAGATTTTCAGAAAAGAGGAATCCTAACATCTCCATGGCTTTGATCGTTACCAGGAAATGCCTTTACACGCTCTTCTTAGGAAATCACTATTCGCAAGGCAGTATGGAAGAATAGAACTTAAAAGATTCCTTCAGCTCAAAATGAATCTCAAATAAAATGGAAATGTGTGTTGAATAAATCGTATAAAGGGCATTATTTAAGTCAACAGAGCTGTTTTGAAAGCAAATTGCAGTAAAGGTCTAACAAATGGAACCAATTATTATCACTGTGGAGATAAAAAGCACATTCTTTAACGACGTTGAAGCCACTCAAAGCTTTACAGTTTGACCGTTTTTATATACCTTTGTGTTCAATTCATGCCTAAAAATATAAAACAAAAAACTGTTCCTCGTCATTCATCGATGAGACAATAGTATACAGATATATATATCTATTTTATAAATGTAAAGAAAGTACATTTTGGTTGTCTCCACCAGGATTCGAACTTGGGTTCCTGGCTAGCAGGGCCTGCGCTCTAGCCAATTTAGCAAACAAAGCCCACTACGCCCAGAGACATTAATCAAACACTAGAAACCTGATATTAAAAAAACAACCACATATACTGTTAACTTTCAAGAAATCTTATGGAGAAAAATGTGTGTGTTGAATAATATAAAAGAATAATTCACCTCAATAAAAGTGTTGACAAATGGGGAAAAAAGTTGTGACAGTAATACACAAACGCCCTATTGGAAAACATTTGCAAAGCTTCTGTCGGTCAGACGGATTTATACAACTTCCTTATTTTGTTTTCAATTGCCTTTTGACATTGAACACCTTTGTTGTAGGTTGGTTGTTTTCCTGGAGAAGTATATCAGTCCACGTCGACTCTCTTCAGAAAATGACCCATAACACTCAAGTTTACTTCCCTGTTTGAGTGTGGTTTATGGACCAACGCGTTGGTGTCCAGTGCTGTGTGTTATACCATTCAGCCAGCATTTGAATACATGTAATCAAAAAGTATTTGTAGTTGCAAGCGTATTGTAAAATGTTATTAACGACACTTCTTTGTCCACCGTACACATTTTTTTACTTCTTTGTTTGTCAGTTTTATACAACATAGTCAATATATATTACATAACGAAACCGGGAATTAGTAAAACCAGAGAGATACTTTTCTTAACGATTCTACTCTTTCTAAAAAAATAGAAAATAATTTAACCAATTTTATACATATCGATGGGTGTGAAGACATACACATATACTTGACTACAGAAAACATGTTTTGCTCACCGCTTACGCGAAATGACAGTGCAGGGAATAATGTCCATAAGTAATAAATCCGGCTGTTTCAGGCGTATACAAAAAGTAAATACGGAATGACAACAGAGAAATGTTGAATATCTGAGCGACAGTGTTTTGGGGTGCCTATTTTGGTATGTATTTCATCCAAGGAAGCTTTTTGTGCTGAACTGAACTATATGATATTACCACGGAATTACAACGACTGTAACGCTTAGTGTGATAATTAGTACACTAAAGTAGGTTTACAATTCCATTTACAACTACAAATCTACGCAAAACTCAAGTAACTAATGTTACGATGACGGTGTGTCAGTCTTATAGGTGAAGGAAACCACCCTAAACAACAATGACACCACAAAATACACCACAAGACATAAAAAACTATCGGCTTTGTGACGCCCTTTAGCCCAAAAGGCACATAAAGCGCCCACCAACCACCCGAACTAGCGTCTGTTGTACAAGTACATTGTTGATGACCAATTCCCTCTGAATCTAAACTTCATGATTTGAGTGGCATTGAGACAAATTGAAAACCACATAATCCCAGGTTACCCTATAATAAATAACGTTCGATGCGATCAGCTCATGGAAGGGGTATTCGAACAATTTACTGTCCATTAAATAAATTGCTTTAACACTGGCTCTTTGTGATCCATTCTAGCAATACCATTGTTACAGAGATCTGGCCTGGGAGTGGTAACAATCAGCTTAAAGGATGGGCAATGAAATGACATTGTCATAACCATTTGCATAAAAGGACTCCACTGGCTTACTTCACGAATAATGTTAATCTGAAATGCTTTCACACAAATCATGTTCTTTACAAATTGAGAACTTTAGTTAAACCAATTGATACATTTTCAAAACAGCCTGTGGAATTCATCATACCAGAGCGGCTTCGAGAATGATTTAAATAAAACAGGTGTGTTCTTTTCACAACATCCCTTAAGGCCGAAGTCAATGTAATCGGCCAAAGTGCCAAAATATACTGACGACGTATAAACCCGCCATTCCCTTTCCGCACTAAGAATATATTGAGACATTCTGAACTTACATTTCATTCTACGGGCCTTCAATTCGTTATACCATAGGATCTATGAAATAGAATGAGACCAGCCTAAAGTTGATTTTCACCACCATCTTTTGACAAAAGCTTCTTTTGTGACCATCGCGCTCATGTTTTCATGCGCATTCATGTGCAGTGGCTTGTAAGACTTTTAGAGCCAATTATTCAGTCTTAAAACTGTTTTCGTATTTAGTACAGATTGCTCTAAGCATACGTCAAGCTGCTTAAGAATGTGTTAACTATAGTAACTAAGATTAAAGCACATACAATATCACTCAGAGTAAAAAATATTTATTACGAATTACCGTGTTTCTCTGGATTATACTTTCTATAAATTGTTCACTTCTACGACTTGTTTCAAGTTCAAACAGTGTTCGATGTTACTCTTTGTAAATAACAAAATGACACAGGAAGATAGTCTTTCTTTTGATGTTACATTTAAATGCTTCGAAGACCAACATTCAAATTGTATACCACACACGTTACTTTGTTTGGCGTCATTCAACCATTCGCATTTGACACCGATCTACACCAAAGCAGAAACACTGATACCATTTGTTTTAATTTAACGATACGTATGCGTATTTATAATCATTATGTTTATATTAAAAGATAAATTACTTGATACCATACACTTTAAGGGTGATACGTATGCTCTTATTGTTTAATCGAGACGTCCACAGTTTGAATGGGACAAGTATGTCGTTCATTCTAATGAAACACCAGACAAAGAATACCAAATTGTTCTATAATAGAAGTTGAGAAGTCTCCTCCGCCTTCCATGGATATGAACCGTTGGACGTTTACTGAAATGATATATTGATGGCTTGAATCGATAACAGGAAGTGCTTTCACGCCTTTCAGGACATTTTCGTACGAAGGCAACAAGCTTTTAAAGATTCATTCCACTCAATATCAATGTCAACAAAAACCGAAAATGGCGATGAATAAGACGTATGAAAAGACATTACTATTGCAAACAAAGCAGTTGATTTCAAAGTGTGTTTAAAGCCAAAGAAACGAAAACAATTACTATCGTCGGCGAGTGACAACTTCAAAAAACAGTGGGGCAGATGTTTTAGTACAATTTGTCATGTGTTTTATTTCTGACGCAGAAGTATAGACAGAAATATTATGTCGTTTTGCACGTATGAGACAATAACACGCTTAATATGTATTATGTGCAGAAATGTTAAGATTTGTATGTGATTCTCATGTCTGATAAACAAGTGGTCATAGTAGAAAATAAATTGTTCGATACCCAGGTTTTGGTAAACAAGTAGATTGTAGAACACTGCTTTTGTCCGTAGGCAAGTGATGATAGTAAAATATAAAAACTTATTTACTGACAATTTCAGAGCGATTGGCGTCTAATTAGCTTTATAAAACTATCTTATTTTATTTTAGTTTTTATTTTTGGAACAAACTTACAAAAACAAGCTTTTTCTGCCAGTGGTAGGTAATTATTTAAATTGTCAATTAGATTGTTCAATAATCTGAAATTGTATCCAGCCTTATTGACTACTTTAGATGTCTAATCTAGTCGAAATTTAATACGATTCACTAATCATTGACTAAGGGGCATTAAGTGGGCTGGGGTATAGGAGTAGCAGAATGAACGACACATAGAGAATGCTAGCATTATCCACTCTAAAAGCAGTAAGGAAAATTGAAGTAAATGATATATAAAGACACAAGGCAATGGATTAAACCCTAATAACATATCAGTTCCATCGACACAAAACCTTCCATTAGTTTACGAGATATCAGTTCTGTACAAGTTTCCTCATTAATTTCTTATCGTCAGATATGAAGCCTTTCGAGAGAAACAGTAACATTAAAAGTATTCTCTTAGATGTTTTCAACGGTTGACATAAAACTGTATGTATATTTTATAATGTTAACTTTAGAGATTATGGCGTGGTTGTTATATCAATAATATTCTGTACAAATCAGTTGTTTCTGCCTAGTGGGCGAGATGAAGATGCGGATAAAAGTTTGATTCCATCTAAAAACAAAACATTAATGGCACAAGTTCAAGTCATATCTTATACTATCTGTGTGAACATGGCTTAAAAGCCCGGTTATCATGCCATATTGCATTTCAGTAATTATTTTGATTGATGGACATCATATGAACTTTCAAAGGGCCACTGGGTATGATTTGAAAGTCAAGGGTGGTGTTTTATTTTGTTTCAAGTCAATTTCCATTAAAAACTGCTATAGCAATTATCAGATATTTGAAGTATCCCTGTGCCCGACGTTAGGCTCATTAACACAAAAACCTGTGTTAGTGACTACTTTTACGAAGTAATTGTTCGTATGTTCTAGTTTACAATAAAGTAAGGTTGATTAGCACTGTTTGTTTTACTTGGATACTTAAGGTTATTTCACTCATATGACGGCGTGCCAGCCAAATAGTTGAAGAACAGATACCTAAACAACACTGGCAACACAGAAGACTCAACAAATCAGTTACAGTACAAAAACAGGACACCACAACAGATCATCTTTCTGATACCCCTTAGTACAGAGGGCACCAGGGCACTGGAGGCTCCTGTCAATTTATCCACAGATTAGCACTGTAGGTATTTCTGAATACTGGTTCTAGTAGGTCTTGAATTCGTTTTTTAATAATGCGTTGCACACTTTTTCTTCAACATTCTGATTCATTGAAATATGTCTTCTTAATAAAATGTGGGTATCGCTGCATAGCAGGTTTCTCTACAGCTTAACACGTATATTTCCATACGAAGAAATACTTTATGTTCTCTTGTTTTTCTTTTACTCATTTTTACTCGTTTTTGTTTTGTTTCTGAATGTAATCAGAAATCATTTATTAATCATTTACTATCTGAGCTCCGATACCGTTATGTAATAAAGTGAGACATAAATGAGATTGTAGGATTTGTTTTCTTGATTGGTGTTTAACGTCGTACTCAAGACTATTTCACCTATATGACGACTTAATATTGATTAATAATTTGATGTGCCGGTGCACAGTGGCAAACCGGGGAAAAACCTCGTAAAAACCACCCCGCGAACTCCGCAACCATTGAAAAACTGAGATTGTAGGAATAATAAATCATACTGTTTTTGTTGTGTTTTTGGTACCTCTTCAACTTCAGGAAAGTCGGTTGTAATGTCCTCTTATAGAAACGTATTGTTCTGGAGTAAATCATTCCTATGCTGAAATGGAACTCACCAAAAATCTTATTCAACAACAACAACATAAATCATACTGGCATGACATAATTGTGTGTAGTAGTTTATTCATTTCAGGTGAATAATAACACTCAATTTTCATTCTAATACAAATTCCATGTATGATTCGCTGTATTCAGTTTACCGCCTCCATTTATGGAATGAACGTGACGAAATTGTATGCATAGTTTACATTCTTGAATCTATTCAACAAGGTTATCACGTCGTATTATTTAATTTCCGTATTTTGTCACTTTTTATCAAGATGTTACAAAGTGCTCTTTTTTTTTATCTCTGTGGTTACCCTGACTCATTCAAATGGATAGGCTTCTGGGAGCTCTTTTTTATTTTGGCTATGGCTGCAGAGCAGCACTTCCATTTCTTCGGACCTCTACACACATATTTCCATACGAACAAACAGTTTAATGCCATCATTTTTTTCGTTTTTTGATTTCTGAATGTAATCAGTTTTCAAAATTACAGAGAACAAATATGATATTGATACGGTATGATATTAAAATCGTTCCGATAGTTTTTTTCTTTTTCATTTTTTGCTTGCTGCTGTCTATTTATTGATTCGTCAGGCAATAATATATGGAAGCATAGATTGATTAGCCGCTATATGAGCTCTACACCAATGCCGTTATGTAAGATTATAGGAATAATAAATCATACATGTACTTACATGACATAAGTTTGTGAAGAGTTTATTCATCAGACGATTTAGGACCAGAAGATTTTTAATATTGGTTAGGAAATTCGAGCGTTTTGACAAGTGACATGTGCGCCAAGATAACTGGATGATCTAAAAACAACAACTGCATTTCTGAATCAAAATCCGCTCGTGAATTAAAATTATGGAGTTGATACGATCAATATAAAAAAATGATTATATCGTTCTGTAACACTATTTATTTGTAGATAAAAAATATGATTGTCCTAAAATTCAGAGATACGGACGTCGAAGGGAAAAACGAGCACAAATCTTGTTATTATTCATAACTTCCATTGTGATAGTGGAATATCAGAGCGAGTACGAGGAAGGTATTAAAATGCCCTGTTTTTTTGTTCGAGTGGGGATTTTAAGTCAAAGTCTAAAGTGTAAGTTTAAGTGCCCGATGTTTAGTAAACAGTTAGTAACTTTCATTTGCTCTTCCAACCGAACATCTTTCCACAAAATCACACTTGAACTCAACACCCGAATGTGCCTCTCTGCAGCGGTGAGCAAGGGATCCAACTGAGCAAAACGATTTCCTGCAGGTCTCGTACTTTGGTGTACACTCGGCGACACCCGCACTTTCTGCATTCGTTCCAGGCTGGAAGGCAAACATACCCATGATGTAGTGTTATTTAATCAAAGCCTAATGACTCATTGAAGAAATGCTGAAATATTTCAATTACTGAAAATACGTAGTTTGGGACTGACAATAACCTATCAGAACGATTACAAAAAATAAATGTTATAGTCAAAGTGAAGTCAAATAAATACTATGCCTACTGAGAAACTAACTAAGATCACACTGGTTGAGACTATTATGAATACTTGATGAAATTTTATAACTAAGCGTTTTTGTACTATTTATTGATTATACAACTACATGTTTTTTACATCTTGACCATATTTAAATATAATATTGCTTATATATGTGAAACATTCTTACATCTTTCATCACCTATTTTATTTTTGTCACTTTGTTTACATTATAAAATATTACAGTTTTTTAAATGTCCACGCTACCGCATAGCTGAGCTCCGTTTAATGTGGGGTAAATCACTAATCGGTCATTTAATCAATATCAACCCTAGAACGTTTTGGAAACGATTATTCAGTTGTGGACCGTAAACTGAAGTGGACAGTATTAACGGCAATAATTTCGACGCCAGTCATAATGATACATTTATGTTATGCAGATATATGCATGGGTTTCAGCAGCTGTCCGAAAGTAACGATTTTTCTCTTCAGACGATTACATAAGCTCTTGCGATATTGGTGCAATTGAATTAACTCTGAGAAGACTCCACTTGTCTGGCAATGGAGAGGTTCGCAGCTGTTGGAATTCTGCCAATTTCTCAGCTGTTCTCGTCAATGTTGTAACGTCTACCCATATATTATTCAGGAATTTAGGTAAGAAGATCGATTAAATATGCATTATTTCAAATATTAATAGACAATTGAACACGGAATATTTTTTTCTTCAAAGACCGCCAATATAAAGTGGTAATATCAGGTAAATATGTTTTGAAGGCACTAAACACGCACACTTGACCATAAAAGTTAACAATAAGTTTATTACTCCGAACAAGCTAGATGCATCAAAGTTACATCTACAATACGACTATTGAAAACCTTTATAACATAAACCTTATAGAACCACTCCAATCTCTTTAGGTATGAATGTTAGACGAACGTGATTAATTGAATATTTGCTGCCTGTTCAAAGAAACAACCACCCGCTACAAAGATAAATTCAACGCACTCACCGTGGTGCCATTCACTTAACGCTCCTAGCCATGCAAACAGTGGAGAGTTAACCAAACTCTTTGGGTAAGAGGGTGAAACTTTGTCTAAAATGAGGAACCTAGGGAGCAAATAGAGCTGTATTTGAGAAGCAGTCTGAAAGTACATTACCGTGCTGTGGAACAGTGTATTGGCAAACCGTATCAACTAGCACGAGTTTGCTTTTTTCATCCAATAATAACGATAATAAAGCGTCAATTAAACACGTTCACATCGTAGTTCAGATGCGAATATATATATATTTATTTCTTTGTAAACCCTTAACCAGCATTGCTTTCTTTGGACTTTAAACTGCCTGTCAACAAAAAACCAACCTTGTTATTCAATTAGAATGTGTTATAAAATAATAGTTGTTGAACCGGCCAACGTTTTTGTTAGAAACAGCCCTTGTAAAGAGTGGAAGTTGGTCGAACTGTATTGATCTTTACAGGTTGAATCCTGACGAAATCCAACAGCTGCTAGATCTCTCATTTCTGGGCAATGATACAATTCCACGTTGTTCATTTATGGCATCCATGTGCTATGTATAATAGCACGATGACGAACTGTTACCCGCCATAAATATATCGAGAATATTTCAAGACAAAATTTTATTGACAGTGCAATTTGAATACATGATGCTTACATTCACGTGTACATGTGTTATAAAGAAAGTAGTACAGATTATCAAGTCCCCATATTATATAAGGCGCCAACTGATTAATACCCTGAAAGTGTTTAGTTGTTTAATGCTAGACACAGTAGACATATTGCCTGGATTCGATTACCCCATTTTATTTAAGGAACAGTAACTTTAATAAGGTAATTAAAGTAATAGGAGCAATGCCCTATCCATAATGGTACTGCACCTGTATCTTAAAAATCCGTGTACTAAGCTATTTAATAATGGTTTTAATGTTATGCATATCTTGCTTAGGCGTAAATTAAAAGCTGGGTGCTGACGACTGATGGATTTTCCGATATACCTAATATACCCAGATTTACCAATATACCCAGAAGATGTATGCAGCTGATGGCACCAATGGATACCTTACGAAACTAAGTATTATCAGTCTCACGTCATATTTTGATGTTCGGAGTTTTTAGGGTACGATCGCATTGCGCGTGCTATATCAAATCTCTTGATTGAAGTTATACTGGAATTTAGGTAGACGTTGTCTTCTTGAAGAGTGCACTGATTGTTTTTCCGAGCGAAATGTTACTTTGTTTACGAATTATAATGGGCACAGTTATTATTGCTCATTAAATCTATTTACGGTGAATAAAATTGTCTAATCTCATGCGCCCTTCGAGTTGTTTAACTATCCCAATCTTAAATTCAAAGTTGAAAGTAAATTCTGAATCATCTTGAACAATCTCAAAGTAGTTATGTTCTCGCCAAAACAATACATATAATTTCTGCTCAGTGAAGTGGCTGATGTAGTCAATCCGATGACAGGTTGTTTACTTCTGCAACGGATGCAAAGAACGAGCAAAGACGATCATTACACGCTTGGCGAAGAACACGAATTGCGTTTGAAAAATAAAAAAAAACATGCTTGTCTCAGTGCTTTATTTAAAAAAATAGTTATCTGACATTAACTTTCTCGATAATGCACCAGTTCACCTAAGACTAACCCCTTAGCAAGCTTGTTGATAATGCAGCACAGCGATCTCAAGTAGGGTTTGACACAGAGTTACACAGACATATTGATCAAGTGATACTTGAAATAAGCTCCCTTTCATTGGAACACAATATGTGAGGTCAATATTTCAATGTTGTTTCAGGATACAAGTAACTGAGTTGCATTTAAAAGTAGGAGTGACATAGAACAGAAAAGAAATGTACGGATGACATCTTCTTTTTTATCATGAGTACGACGTACTAACACCGTTATCAAGTGTTATATTTGATAACGGTGTTAGTACCTACACCAACACTACGTAATCATATTAAAAAAGAAGTTTTGCATCCATGTATGATTAGTATTTTGTTCTAGGATACAAATAGGTTTCAACTCAATCAATTCTGTCTCTAACATCTCTCATGCCAAGTAAGTGGATCTTATTCAGGTTAATATGATGGGTTTTTGTTTCAGCAAATTTCCTCTCTAATCAAGCGGATTATTAATTCCATTGTTAAGCTAGTTCGTTACAATCCCAGGAGACACGAGGCGTTCATAAACCCTTAATTACAAGCCAGCCAGATGTGCGAGGAACATCAGAAATTCCTATGTTGTTTTTTGTACGTTTTCCATTCCCTCATGCCATCTTCCTTGTATACCATCTGTAGGATAATGATTTGTATGTGGTTCGTGTTCAAAAGCAGCTGTGCAAATATAAGGATTTTAAAATTCTAAACACTATATGTATAACATAACTAAGCTATGAATTTAATGTAGTGTGTTATGGATGGTTTGACAAGCTGGTTCATATGCATAATCTCCTTACTACTTATAACGCTCAATAAATGACAACCAATGCAACTTGCAGCATTACAATAATATATGGAGAGTGACTTCGTCTTTTATTGGTGGCAAAACCACAGGACATTTCTATTGACGACTTTCAAACCATAACATTTGTTATAAAAAGCACAGATTCTGACCCTATTGACAACATTGTCAACGAATCATAACCTAAATCTTTGTTTATATAGGTTCCTAGAATTTGGAAGAACGAACTTCAAACTGAAAATAAAAGAATCAATCATTATACCGATAATGGAACTCTTGGCAGTTAATTGTCCTTGATAAAAAACAAAACCGAAAAACAAAAAAATCCAATCAGATTTTCTTCATGTTTGCGGTTGTTGTCATTACATGTTAGTATGCTCTCACTTGTTAAAAGATACATTCAACCTGAACAGAAGTGCAGTGGAAATGTGATGTTGCGTGTTTTTGCTCTGCGTCAAATACATATTGATAGAATTGTTAGCAGTCTAGTTTCTTTTTAATTATCCAACACTTTAACTTGATCCGTTTTTCATTACTAATTGTCAGCATTAGCATTTGAACGGGAATAGTAATAAAAAAAATTGCTGATGCCATGCTGAACACTTTTCTAAACACGTAATTTTCTACGCTGAATCTAGTGACATAAATTAAATTTGTATTATCCATCTCTTTTAAGTGTAAACCTGATTGATAATTTATATCATCATAACCACTCCTTCTTGGTGCATGTCACTTCTGCTTTTTGCACTTACATGATATTTACTGTTCCACGCAAAATTTGCGAGTAGTAGACTTTAAGGCTATCTAATGTAAACATTACCGTGTAGTAGCATCATTCAGTAAATATCAAACAGCTGGGAAACTACAGGAACTGCAATGTTGTTATTCAACAATAACTTTGCTCATATCTCCAAGACCAGCATTTTAGGCTGTTTTTTTATATATTGTACCGCATACACTCAACACCGTTGTTCTTGACTAAAGAAATCCGACAGATTTAGTACTTTGCTTTATAATAGATTGCTAAGCAATATCCTGTTTTATCGAATTTAACAGAATAACAGTTCAGGGTTGATCAGGTCATAGCATGCGTTTGAAGTGATACAGTGATCAAATCGACTTCCGGTTGTTCTGAGTTCGCCTCTCGGTGTAATTGCGATAATTATAATGTTGTTATTTTCACTTCATATTGTTTTATGGTACCGTACTTAGCAATCCTGCGAACGTCGTTGGTAATGTTATGGCGTTGATTCAAAACTCATTGGTATCGCTTCAAAAATTGGAGTTGGATTTTTTAATTACAGTGCTCATTGTTACCTTACTGGCGCGGACGGATTTCAACGTACCATGCTCTTTGACGTGTTTTACCCACAGTTTATTATAAAAAAAACTTAGCAATGCTCATTAGATAGTGGACCTTAATACTCAAGGTTGAGTATAAAGTTCTGTTTTTTGTTTCATCCTATTTCAAAGTACTTTTTCTAAACCGATACCAAAATTAATATGGACAGACAGACAGTTTTAGTGGCTATCGGACTTATTCCAATTTCATGTCCGTTAGGATATTGCGAATATGTATTTTCAAGTGTAGGTGATCTATCATCGGTTAACAACGGCAGACCAAAACTATAATGTATATTTCTCTGAGGAATATAGAAATAATAGCCCTTTGGCTACGCGCTGTATGTTTCAAGCATGCAGTTTTTACTTAGCGCAACACACAATTTATAAATGAGCAACCTGTTCATATTGTATGGTTTCAAACTAGCTTCTCTTTAAAGAAATTAATAACAAAACTCAAATCAAATATCGATTTGATGTCATTTAAGGTTGAATGAAAATAGAAATAAATATTTTTTATTGTATTATTTTATAAATTAAAAACATCCTGAAACAGCTCTAAATCATTTCCACCTAAGACAAACTATAAAAGATTAAGAAATATGTTCGCCATAGTCGTTTTATGTGGAATCACGAGTTAAATTTACAGGCTGTGTCTTCGACGATTTTATATGGACTATCTGTCTAGGCTAATCTTTATCCTGTCTCTGTTTAAGATTCTGCTCAGTGTTACTCAAACGTTTTTTAATTGTTTGATATAATAGTATTAATGCATAAATCTGCGACGCACGACCATTTCAAAAATATGTGTGCACAGGTTAAAAATATTTCTGTATTCCGACGGTCTTAAAATTGTAACAAAAAACTACTCCTTAATTACCGTTCGACACATAAAAATCTTTGTACGTTGAATTTTTTTGTGAGTGACCATCGAAGAATCAGAAAAGTAGAAAACATGTTTGACAAGGCAACCTTTTTTTCGTACACAGCATTTTGGAGATGGATGAAGAGCTTAAATTTCGTATGTCCACTTCAACGACTTGAAATAGTTATAAGCTTAGCAAATGTCATTTCATACACAACTGAACCGTGATGACATATTTCCAAAACCGTTGTTCATTTGATATTCACTTACAGGGAAATATGTTATGGCATAAGCTAGCTCTTATTTCGTAATGTTCTTATATGATGAATATGACAAGTTGCTTTGTAGCCGAATTAATATAGGAACATGAACAATGGCTTCACTGATTAAAACCGATAGGAATATTTCTATAAACCAATTTAAAATAAGAAAGCAATCTTGGGGTCCACGAAGATTAAATTGGGGCTTGATCGTTGGAATTTCATTGAATGATTGTTGTTTAATATCCAATTCGGGATCAACTCAGCCAAAATATTAGAAAACAAACTTTAAATTTACAAACTATATATTGCTATTACCATTTTCTGTCTGGAAGTAATTTGAACAATAAGATTTGCCCGGAACTATTTCGTTGTCGGCAAGCTATCTCCTAACAATTCCATCCCGGACCAAATCTTAGGGAACGGTTTTTATAGGATTTTATAGAATCAAGTATCGTCGCCATTATACTAAACCAGTAAATGATATCAACTTACGTGACCAACTTAGCTTTCAGTTGTACGAAACCAGGTGATAATTAATTACCGTGCTCCTTTAGCGGATTAAATCCCTCAATACAACCCATAATCAACTTGCTTTTAACTCTCAGTAGAAATGTTTTGCCAAAATTAAAGCAAAGTTATTTTAATTGAAACTGAAACTTGTTACCTGTTTTTAATTCTTTTAAACAGAGGGGTTGGTAGGACAAACACCTCACCGATAACCTTTTTCTGTTATCACAATTTCATGGCTTTAATTGCACCTCTGATTTCTGTCGTTTAAAATGTGTCCATTTAGAAACAACATGGAATTGCTTCTTGCCACATAGATAGTTTCTTCGTGTGTGTGAATATAATTTATAATTGTTAATACTAAACAAACAAAGGCGTTTCGCGGAGAAAGAACAATAGTCCCATATATTAGTTCTCCTCAGTACCTGGACAATGTTTGGACCATAATACATTCTGTAATTGAAAGTTTTATTTACAACTCTTATGTCATTCATAGCACTGTGGTCAACGGTGTTACATGTACTTAATTTGATAGCTTTTGCTCTATGAAAAATGCGTTGATAGTACAAACGTTGCATTAAGCAGCTCTGTTGTCACGATGTTGCCTCTTAGGTCATTAAATAGTTTGGAATAGAAACATGATATTCCAATCAAAGAGACGGACATTAATGTAAATGACAAACGCCTTGTCACTAAGAACGCTTGTCGGTTAGGGCACAACTAGGTTGGTATTGTTAGACATGCATACTGCGGCAAAGTTTTAGGTGCTTTGTTTAGTGTTCTTTTGTTGAGAAAGAGTCATTAAAAACCCGATAGGTTTCCATAGTTTACTTCTATAGTCACGTGTGCAGATTCTTTTATAAACTGTAATTATAAGAGGCATCTTTCGATTAATACACTTTGCTTGGAACATATAAGTTGTCGGGTAATGCAAACAGACAAGTGTATCTGACATACGCAATTGTATTATTTACAAAACTTGCAAGAAAGTTAAGAAACCAGTCATACTATTATTGCCAGTTAAATTTAATTTGTTATTCCGGCTGGCGGGTGTGTTGTAGACAAACCTTCATCCATTACACATGGGGTAGTAGTACAGAAGACTTGGCTGAACGTTTGTAAAATAAAACAAAATCGAACCTTGCAGTCTCTTTATATATTGAATGTTAAATGAACGTGCTTAATTGCTACTCTGCTGACTACAAGGCTGATTTAAGTAACATCCGCGTCCAATGATCGAGTCAGTGGACTTTCTCACCATGGTTCAATTCCCTGGTGAATGTTTGCAGGACGTGATTGTTGGTAAGAAAGGGTGAAAATCTCCCTAAAATTAGGAACAATGGAACAAATGTAGTTGAGATTAATTGAAATGGAAACGAAGTCTGGTTTGCGTATGTCCACAGACTGGGAAGCCGTGTGCTTGCAGAACGTTTCAACTAGCGAACGTTGTCAAACTGCCACCAACTATTCCGACCTTTAATTTATAGAAAACACGAGCACATCCCATTTGTAATATCGTTTTTTTTATTTTATGTGTGTGTTAATTTACGGCGCGAAGACAATATTAGCTTGAAGAATAAATTATATTTAGTCCAGACAATTGTTTGTTACTAAAACATAAATATTAAAACTTATTAGAACATGTTGCAAACGCTGTTAATCATTTGTTATTTATTAAAATGTAAATTAGCCATTCTTCGCGTGAATGTATCTGAAAACGGTTAAATATCCTCTTTAAAAAAGCTTTGTGAAGTGCTTGGAGGTTTCAAATATTGTTTATGCTACTTAATAGCTTACATGACGTAGATATACTTTAAAGTATACTTCACTCTGCGTTTTGTTTCTATCAGTGTGGAGAAATATTGCTAGAGCGTGCCGTCAGTAGCCCTTTGCATCTGTCTGTATTTCAAATTTCTGTATTCAAATTTCATTGAAGCCCTATTTGGAAACAATCCTAAATATCAATCATGGAATTACCAATTACTTGTGTCCTAAAACAAGTTCATTTTCTTCCTTTAATACCAAAAGTCAATTCTGCGGTCCCAATGGAATCATGTTGCCATCAATACAGCTTGTAGAATTTCCGCTGGGTAAGTTGTATTTCGTATCAAATCAGACTGGGTAAAATCATGCGAGGCTACATGGGATTGGTATAGTTGGAGAGTAAACAATGTTACAGAACAAGGACGAATTCCTGTTGTAAGAGGAAAACTATGCTTCTATGATCAATAATCATTTGTACTTTTCCCAAAAAAATTATGCATTTTAATTAGACAAAAATATTTCATTATTTAATCACATACAACTTACAATTTAATATGCGTTGCAGAATTTCATCGACACGTTAATTTGGCAATTTAGGCGTAGAGGTAAAACGTATAAGAATTATATTAATGCTTTGTCCACCCTTTCTTAACAATTCACCGACTAACTTAAGGTAAACAGCCTTAGTATACTAGTTTGCTAACTTTGCATCACGAATTCATCGAGCATTTGAAGACATGCTTCGTATATACTTAGAGGCGGTGGAACAGATGGGCAAGTTTTTTTTGGGTCATCGAAATCCCATTACCAGACTACAGAAAAGATAATACACAATATAACGTATGCGGTATTCAGGCATTTGTTTTTGTCCTCTCTTTGATGAAAACAACGTCGATCGGTGTTTGAACCCATTTTAGGAGGCGGTTTATTTTGATCGGGAAGAGATACAAGTAGGCTGTAACCCAATTATTTATCAATGCCTGACAATTCTCTGGGAAGTAAATAGATCAAATTGAGGTTAATTTGAAGGGTAATTATTTTTGTTACAGGTTGTGTCCCTTCATGAGTTAGAAATCGATTGGATTGTGTAGCTAGTTTTTTAATCCACATGTTAAAAGTTCAATGGCAAGAAGATTTGGAAACAAAACAAGAATAATTTTTGTAAAGGTCTTTTTTCGTTGTGGAAAATGGTCTATCTTCATAGCTTGTACAGGTAGCTTTTAAGTATAACAGTTTCCAAACTGGTTATGCTGTCAATACACAATAAATGTAATTTGTTTCCACAGAGATCTAAATGGTGCTTCACATAAATGTCGTGTAACGAATATCTGAAGGGATCAACCGTTTTTAAAGATACAATTACCAATCAAACGGACGTTTCTTACTTCGCAGTTGCGTTTACTAAACCAACAGAAGACAGAAGCAAAGTTGAGAATCATTAACTTTAATAAAGATTCTTGTCTTTAACAAAATGTTTTTATAAAGTATGTGTCTTGTTTACTTGTCAGCAGAAAGGCTTTTTCTTATATTAACACGAGGCCGAGTATTGATTCACTTGCTTAAAGCCTTCACTGTATCTGGTATGGGCTCGACTGGCTCTGTCCACATTAGGTATATATTGTAAGGAAAGTTGCCAGTGACTGTGGAACTCCCGATTTTGTTTTCACTATCTTTCTTCCCGGCTTTTCTATCATACATCCACTATGCATATAAGTCGTCATATAAGTGAAATACCCCTGAGAACGACACTAAACACAAATCAGATAAACAAAATAAATAGATATCCCCACTACCACTTACCAAATATTGGTTACCCCTCGGTATTTTGTTTACAAACCGATTGGTCAATTTATGCCGATAGAATTTGTTATAACATGCGCAATTACGTCACACAGAATGACGTCAAGATCAAACGCACTTTGCCAACTACGTCAAATACATGTAGAAAACGTAAACAATAAACGCAATCTGGAAATGGGCGGCTTGTTAACTTGCTGTTAACCTGGTCGCTAAATTTAAACCAATCAACGACGGGTCGGCGGTTTCCTTCTTTGGTTTGAGCTGTATCAAAGATTTTGTCAGCTTCAATCACAGATGGGTAAAATAGAACCAGAAACTTGTTTCCGGTTTAGTGAAGTAAACAAAAAATATAGTTATAGTCAAATTGTAGACCCTTCAAAGCTGTTAACAACACTGCTGTTACAGTTTTTGTAGGATTCCTCGTTTTTCATTGAAAGACACTTAAATCCAACTACTGTAAGAAATGGTATGGTAGACTGTTTGTTTCATGGTTTATTCGTGTCTTTGTTGCAGACAAAACTAACCAAATTAAAAAAAATTAAACCACAGCAGAACAAAACCTGAACAATTGTACAGAATAATGTAATATAATTGATCCACAATATTTGAATATAGGTTTACTTTAGCGATATGGTAACTATATCCAATGGAGTATGAATAATCTTTAATACATTTTATTACAGTAGTTCAGATTAAGTGGATTTCAGCAGAAAATGATTTATGCTAGAAAAAATGTTATAACAGTTTTATAAACAATCTAAGATGGTCTATAATTTGACTGTGACTTTGTTGTTGTTTCCTTCCCCTTTAAAGACTAGGGTATCATCTGCTAATTTCATGATCGTCTCATACAGATAGATTTAACATCTTTTACTTCGGTAAAAATGCGAAATACAGACCCATGGTAGTCGCCATCGAACCCGTCCTATATGAACACATGTTGGTCTGTAAAACTCGGTATAGACCTCATCAAAATCCCATAACTGTACATGATATAGAGTAGCAAGATGGCTGTCAAACTCGAAAATCTCCCGCAATTACTCGAATTTTGTTTTGCAATTACTGCGGCAGAGCGATTTTTTGACACTTAAGCGGCGTTTCCATTTGTACGGACACTGGTGCGGATGCGGATACGGAAAAATCGCGCTAGCTGTAAATATATATAGTGTTTCCATTTGTACGGATGCGGATACGGCAATCTTCGACCGGATCGTGTAGCGATCGGTGCGTTTTCTTTATGCGGAACCGTATGTCTCCAATGCATTTTTAGTCGCTGCATACGGAAAATCGGATGAACGGACACACAAAACAAAATTATCCGCATCCGAATCCGTGTCCGTACAAATGGAAACGCCGCTTAAGCCTACTATTACTTCAAATATCATATTTTGATAAAAACTACACAACGAATCGGAGAAAATGGACAATAAGTTTTGAATAAGGGGTTAGTTCAAAACATGTGCTCCACATCGCCCTGTACGATGCGGGAATTACAATGGCAATTCTGAAAACATTAAAAAATCATTACCACCTAAACACTTTCGTGTTTAATTAAGAGTGCTCATAAAAAAAACCCGGATGGCGAAAGTGTTATTATATGTTAACACTTTGGCATCAAATACCCGTGTCTTCACCAACGGGCGTGTATTTAGGAGCTATGTGTTATATACCGTACATATATTTAAATCATGTTATAACAACATATTTATTTTCGATGTTGATTGTTACTAATAATAGACGAGGAAGTCTACTTGATTTCTCAAATAACCTTGATTTTGTTTCTAGAACCTCAGTTAGACAATATTAAAGACATTTTGAATGGGTACGAGTTTCTACAGTTAAGCCCATCGCTCATTGTGTACCGCGTGATGTGAAACATTCAAACCGAGCGTATAGAATAACGAAATAAACCCAAATTCAAAAATACACCCGCTATTAAACAAGCATACAATGTCTGAGTACTATTGTAATTGCCGCCAGTGGATGGCTAAAAAACAGCATGTTCGTGTCGAAAGTCTTTCCGCGTCTTTTTTTAATCAAATTGTAAATACAATACCGACTGTGTGTAAAAAATCTGACCTGCACCTTTTTAAACTGTGAGCAATTTCGCCCATCATCCAAGCTGCCAAGTCGCAATCCCTTCAATGCTTCCCTTTGGTGTTGTTTGATGCAACGAAGTTCTCTAAGTGCAAGCTCCCACAGATGAATTACATGGGGCTTTCGCTAAAGAGACTGTATACAGTTTTAGGACAGTGTTGCTTATTGATCGTACAAAACAGGTGTATACCATTACCTAGTTATATTCAATAACATTTAATGTAAATGGTATAGACTACACTTCAAAACCCACTCCTTATGATTTAAGTAAAATCACATATCCCTTGCTGTTTTAAAATTATATGTAAACTATATGCCTTGGCGCTTTTCCGTCTGACGTCTCACATAACTGTATATAATAATATACCATCGATCATAGAAAATGTCTCTCCAATAACAAATTGCTTACAAATTCTTTAATATCGTGTATCTAGAAAATTCTTAGAGAGGCTATATTCCGCCTTTATTCTTCCTATTTTTGATAATGCAGATGTTGTATGGAGTGGATGCACTTACCAACTAGAAGCACTTAGAGCTATATCAGGCTGCACGCGGTGGACGAGCCACGACGCACTGTACAGAGAAACGGGATTTATACCATTGTCCGTTCGTCGGGAGATATATAGACTAAAACTTCTTTATACAATTCTAAATGACCTTACTCTCCCTTACTTACAGAGACTAATACCCCCATGAGTCCATCAAACTACCTCTTATCACTCAGAAACAGGAATATATTTTTTATTATTTTTATTATTCCACAACACAAAAGAAATCTGTACAAGAATTCATTTCTCCCATCCGCTATCATATCGTGGAAGGCCCTTGACCCACCTTTTTCAAACCCTCAACCTATATCTTCTTTATGTATTGCACTATCAGCCAACGACAATTAAGTGCCATCATATGTTTATGTTGGAGAACTCAGTGTGCAGGTTTTACACATAATATATTAGTTTCATTTGCTTTTTTGTTTTAGTTGGGCCCGTGTCCATATTTTAAAATAAATTAGATAACATTCAATAGGATATGATAACAATTATAAAAAATGAAATTAACAGTAATAAAGTATTAATAGATACTTCTAATCCACGTCTCTTTTATAGCATACTTCATCTCCCATTATCTGATTGTTTTGTCATCTCAACATCAGCCTAATTGCCATCTTACAAAGACAGAGTAAATCTTTGAGTTATAACTGTCTAAGGTACAGCATGCAATCGGCACAAATCATCGCAATAATATTCTAGCCTTATACTTGAATTAGTCCAACCACGAAATACCCAATCTTTAATGGCAAGTCTGATTCTATGGAAACTAAACTGTAGATTTATGGATAATACATATAGAAAATGAAATATATAAATGTGTTTTAGGTAATTTCTCTAAAACAGAAATAACTTTCAGTGAAGTAAAAATTTAGCTAAATGGATGAGGTCCGATCGGTGTAATAAAGCAGAAAGAACGAACATGATTTTGGGGAACTTTCGATCGGTGCTATAAATCATAAAGGATGAACAAAAATGCGGATGTTCGATCAGTTCGATATCAACCAGAAAGAACGAAGATGAATTTCGAAATATTTCCTGTGTTCGATCGGTGTTATAAGCCAGAAAGGAAGAGTGGAAATCTGGATGAACTTCCTTCCCAATTATTAATTTCCAATCATATAATGTGATAATAAAATCTTCCGTTGTTAGAATTTTATTAACGGAGAGATACATAATAAACTTAAAACCACGCACAGACTAGTGCTTTGATACAGCCAATCAACAACATCTTTATGAAACACAGCCATCTACACAATTAGTTCCTGATGATAACAATTTCGTCTTGTCTATAGGGTATTGCGTAACTGGTCGCCTGCTTAGCAATTTAATCATCCCAGAAAAATCTATAACGAGTCTTGTCTATATTAAAACGTACATGGCAACAACACCACAATTGCAAGTGGTGGTCGTTTGTATGTCCTCCTTTCAATGATTCTCATACTAGACTGTCAACGCCGAGTACCACAAGACTGTATTGCCGTAAGGGAACGAGTTGAAATATGAAGTCATTTTGTTATTCCGGTGGATATTGTGTATCAATTCTGGTCTTCATTTCCTTATCATCACTAAGTTACTTGTTTGTGGTTCTTCCAAGCTGTGTCTAAAATACATATATACAACTTACATATAATAAAAGTATATATAAAGCCGTTCGTTTATCTTCTAAAATGGTGTTAGTGTTGCCGTTAAAAAAAGTCGTGTTATTTCATATATACTTGAGACATTTTGGTTTTGTTGTTTATTTGGTTAATTACATTACCAAGGGTTATCGGACTTCCACCCTGATCACGTAACCTGGAACAAACCGAAAAAACACAATCAACTGGCAGTTTAGTGTAATGTAATCTTTATAAGTGCACGCCAATAAAACAAGTTCGTGTGAAAAGGGTTTCCTTGTATTTTATAAACAACAAAGTCAAAGCAAAATTTAGTAGGCGTGAAAGTTTCCGCTTTATCCATAACTTTTCCAATTAACAACAAGGAAACCTTTTAAGGGTTTCGAATGGTTATACCATATCGAATGTTTGACTTTCATCTTTTATAAAAAAGACAGCTAAAGCGTTAATTGGGCTGAAAGAAACTGGGTCAACTGAAATAGAAACCATCGTTAAAGCCATCCTGATGATTAGACGGTACTGGTGAGTTTTCCTCGTACATGGCTTGTCGGAGGAGAAACTGAACTACTGCCAAGTATATATAAAATGAACAATGGCCTAAATTAATTCGGAGTGATTACTGATTATTATATATTGAATATTTATTAAGGCTTAGACAATTATGTCTTTTGCCACAAGAAAAAATGTACATGAACAATTTGGGCAGAAAATGACAGTTATGGATAGTTGCATTACTAATGACAGTACTGTATACTAACAAAGTGATAATCTTTGGTAACGATTTTGTTTAACAGCACATCACTGTGGACTGCGTTATTGTATTTTGCACAGTACCTGTATATTGTTAACGGATGAATGAACGACGGCTATAATTTGTATACAGTGGTTGGAGAGAAACCTTCTCCAACACACACATTCCTCTTCGATGTCTTTTCTATGCAAGAGTCCTAATACAGTGGGAAAAGTCTTCATCCCATGCCAAAATTCCTTTTTAAATGTGGAATTATGAATATTTGGTGCTTGAAATAGGCTAAAAATATTGATGACAAAGTTAATTTAAAAAGAAAATATAACACTGTACCAAAGCGATTTAGACTAGTAAGCCAGTTATATAAATAATACACGGTGTTTAGAGAGGGCACTTGTATTTTCATATTCTGTTCTACAGTAATAAAGCAAGGTTTATGTACCCTTAGGATCTTAGATTTGTGACCAGAAACGATTGTTGTGGAATCTAACTTGTAGCAATTTTTCTGAAACACGATAGTATCCTCCAGAAAAGCTGTTCATATGTAAATGGGGAGATTTTAGAAAAACGTCTTCAGTTCGTCCGAGATTGAATTTTGTGAATGGAAGGATAACTTAGCCTTAGAATGTATTGATTTCCAAACCCTTCAGTCTGGATTTTTCGGCGGTTTGGAATATTGATTGTAAATGTGGTGATTCCACTTAAATATAACATCCGACTCATTCAGGAATGACAGCGTATTTTTGTGTTTGTGTGATTGGGGTTTCACGTCACACTTAAGGTTATTTCACTGAGGATTTTTTCTCAAAACAACATTTTCATAACAGTTTTTTCATTGGTATTTCAGAAAATGTGTGCTCTTTGCGGGAATTGAAACTACGATAATGTCAATAGTCACTTTCAACGACACAAAATTATGACTTTTCAATTAAATCAATTCCAACACTGAACCAAGACTTAAGGTCTCGCAATACAATGACTCACGGGATTTACTTATCAATTATGATAAATGACATATCAAAGTGGATACAATTGGAATTTCGAATAGAGTTATTCTATTAAACATAAGGATAACTCTGTAGCACCAGTTTATTTTTGAGAGAAGCGACATGTGATTAAAATGATTCAGGTCATGGCGCCTGTCAATGATAGTCAAATGCATATGTCAGAGATAATGTTTTTGATTTTTCTCCATGCGAGAATGGTTATACCATATCGAATGTTTGACTTTCATCTTTTATAAAAAAGACAGCTAAAGCGTGCCAGTCCGTCTATATGCTAATAGAAACGCTTATCTATCTCACCAGGATGAAGATTAGATGCATCGTATTGACCTCTGTAAACCACAATATGCCCAGCGAGAGGCTTTCAGAATATGCAATAAGGTTAAACGATAACTCTAACCCTTGCATCTGACTCGAAAATACTGTTATAGATTCATGAACGTAAATTGACAAGGAATTCAAAAAATGTACAATGCTTATTTACAAACATTGGCTGCTTTAGAACCTTTATTTGGACATGATATTTTATTCTACAATGCTATCAACATCCAACAGCTGATGCTCGTTTCATAAATCGTCAATTCACGAATCATTTGATATAGATTTATAAAAAATGTATAACACTGTACCAAAGCGATTTAGACAAGTAAGCCAATTATATAATTAATAAAAGTTGATAAGAAAGGGCACTTGTATTTTTATATTCCGGTTCTACAGTAATAAAACAAGCTTTATGTACCCTTGGGGCCTTAGGTTTGTGACCAAAAACGATTGTTTTGGAGTCTAACTTTTAGCAAATTTCTGGAACACGATAGTATCCTTCCGATTTTTGATTGTTGGATGTTTATTGCTGTCGTTGGGTTTAATACTCATTCAAATGTCTTTTAACAAATCAACAAATAAATAAATGTTTAACCAACAACATCGGAACTACTTCTTTGTAATTAAACGAAATGTACATGGACATTTTTTCATAGTTGTAATATTAACCATCCAATTGATAAATCCCATTTACTATATAGCAATCCCCCAAAATTCAAATTGCAATCCGTCGGTTATTATCACCTTATATTGTAAAGGAAACTGGCCATTTCCTAATAAATTGTTGGAACTTTACTGCAAAAGCAGATTGATAGTTAATGTATTAAGAAGAAGAATTTGGAAGTCTGTGTCATTGGTATAATTAATGAAGGAAGGCTGGGTATGTAAAGATGACGAAGTAGATTGTCGTATCATTGGTTTTATAGTCGTCCTGAAAATAAATTGAGTTTATAAGTTTTTTTGTAATAATTACAGAATACTAAGTGTTTAAAATCGATGTAGTATCACTACAACCCAGTGGGATAAACGGAATAACTGCATAGTACAGATATCAGTTATACAGGCGTACACAGCTACTTTAGAAAAAATATGGAACTGTAATATAAACATTACGAGTATCCGACCATGTTCAGTTTCACACTTATTAATATTCTTCCGTTTGGAATATTTAGTTATCAGCTGCTCAAGCCTACACTAATAGAGCAAAAAAAAGTATTAAAAAATTGCTTGTATTTATCCCCATTTGTATAAAAAAACGATGACTGTTTTGGCTTTATTATGCCATCGTCATTTACCAATATTTACAGTTATGCCATCATGAAGTAAACATATACCAACATTATAACACAAATACATGTGTATATATTTTACTGATGACTGCAGAATAAATCCGAAATATATTATCTATACCAACACGACTTCCTTGGTCGGAGCTTCTCGTATTCCGCATGATTGACACTGTGGAAATAATATGACCTTTACCTATTCACTCAAGGATCAAAACAGACAGTGTCTATTGTCTTCTCGACTGCTTCATCAAGCCTATTCGGTTTATGTATAACGTATCCATTTATTTAAATCGAATGTCAATCTCATTCATGGCTTTATATCCTATGATAACTATTAATTATATGGCGTGATTGATTTATACAAGAACGTATATACCGAGACTGGTTTACTCGTACAGTATATTACAGAATATTTGGCAAGCTTCCGCAAAGGAATATTAGTTTGTATGTTAAGACTTCGCATTTTGGGGGGAAATTTGGCTGACCTCGTTCGTCTTAATTGCGTCCATTGATAAATGACTACATTCATGTTATTCGATTTCGTCTGTATAACTTGTAATGAGACTTACAAATATGTATTATATGATGATTTATGACCGATTCCAGAAGTTAATATACCGGCCATGGAATAACGAACAGACGTCACAGACTGCATGCCAAGGAGTTGTTTCAAATGTCATCTTTATGGCAGCAGAATCGTTTCAATCTGGAATAATATATCCGCAAATGATATGAAAGAGAGTTAATGGTAATTTGGTACAAATTATTGACTCCAACCCAGGTTTATTTTTATCATTTCTTTTGCCAACAAGTATTGAGCGGAACAATTTAAAGAATTAGGCTCATTGTTGACATTGTGTACTTGCAAGAGATAAACTAATGGGGAATAAGCCTTTTCCAGACCAAAATAACTAATGACAGAAGAACGATCTTAATCCTGCAATAAATATCATTAAATAACAGCGCTTCAACGGCGTTTAAGCTCTAAATAGGGACTTAATCCAGTCTGAATGATGTTTTGGGGCATACTTAAAAGTTATGTCAGTTCAAAGCTCAAACTTGTATATCTTTTTGTATCTACATGCATGCGAGTGCTGAGTATAGGTCGCTGTTCTTCCTGACAGAAGAAATAAGATCATCCAGTGGAGTTTAATAAATAGATCAGGGGAATGGAGTGTTGAAGAGCAGACATCTTTGCGTATATTTCTTTCTCTCGCGTGAAAACCTGCGTAGACACACACGTTGGATCCAGATGCCAAAATCAATCCATAGTATCAAATAATGGTTCAAAGATGAAGTTGCTGGCATACTGAATCCTCTTTGTAAGAGTTTACCACTCTAAATACGATACTTTCGGGCCGTGGTTCGGTCATTTTCCACGAAACAACCAGTGTGTTATCGGATAACTGTCTAAATGCAAACAGCGGGTGGTGACATCCTATGCCCTTTCCATCCGAGCTCAGGGGAACCAATAATGTGACTTGCTGTGGTGTCCTGTAAATGTATTGTGACGTCTTCTGTATTACCGGCACTTTGGGATAACATGCCGTCATATACATTGTAAGCGAAATTACATTAAGTATGGTCTAAACCCCCTTTCAATCAATTTAAATGCAGATATTCTTAGCAGAGGGTTGCTGTACTTCTAATCGCAACTTGATTACTTATTTGATCGATTTCGATTTTTTTTTTAATGTTTTGAATCATTATTTAGTGGAACAGTTCGTTATCCTGTTAATGTTTTCCCGAAGTTCGAAAAGAATATACCTAATCTCAGAAAACAAATTATTAGGGTGCAATCTGTTTATTAAGAGTATGTGTAATGGTAGTTTGATCTTGATTTAACGGTTTTACTTAGTGATTAACTTTGTCCGATTTCAACAACAACGTCCATCATGCGTCAGTTAAATACTTTGATTTATCGTATAAAATAACTGGTGTTTGTCCAGGTGCATTTGAAAGACATTGAGTGAAGGTTTTTAGTTTATTCGTTAACTTTCAGCTCCTCAAGTTGTGTTGGAGATTTCAAAGGTTCGTTCGGCGAGTATTAGTAATGAATCAAACTAAACAAATGCGATTAATTTCTAAACTATAGTGTCCTCATCAGTTATAGTATTCTAACTGAACAGCTATTTAACTGATTTCTGTTCAGTTACGCCCCATGAACAACAAGACTGAGATAGCCTTGAATAGAGTTTGAATGTGGGGATGATTTGTGTCAATCAGAAGGATAAATAAATCAAAAGAATAAATTGGTAGTGAAACCCGAGCTTGACCCATGGATCAAACTTCCTTGGCTCTGATCGTACCCAGGTAAACAGTGTCCAGGTAAAACATCAATCCGCTGGTCATTGGCAAAAGAGTGTTGATTCTCTTCCCTTCACATTTGATAAAGCAGATTTATCTGCGAAAGCTCATGTATGTTTTTAAATGTAATACAATTTACTAGTCTATAAGTGTCCCCTTGTGTGTGTGTGTGTTTGTCTTATGTGTAAAGACTAATGCGGCTTATCTGTATATACCTTTACCAAAGCATAAAGGAAGACCACTTAATTCAGCTACGGAAAAGTGTGTTAAAAGTTAAGGTTTTGTCTTTTTGTGCACGGAATAGGTTTATTTGTATAGTTTTTACCAAGCCGTTTGTTCATTAACATCTTGCCAAAGACACATCATACTACACCAATAGAATTTATTGGACCAGTCTATGATCAATCAATGGTCATCGAATAAATCCGACCACAGACAGATCCTCATGCTTTATTAGTTTCATTTTCTGAGGTCGTCAATCTGAGTATATTTATCATTATGTCTTTTAAAAATATAAAATATTAAGAAAATAAAATGTTGTGTATGTTGCCAAACCTTCTGCAAAAGTGGTTCAACTGCGAAACTAAGCCGGAGGGAACGCAGTCAACCGGAGCGTATATTATTTGAGCATAATAATTTCGTCTAGAATGCACAACGCCAAATGAAATATTAACATTATATGGATGACACTATTTGGGTGCAAATTAAACGACAAAACAAGTGTCTACTCTTTAATAGGAGACCTTCATCTTTTCGCCATTTTATTCGAAACACAAAACAAATACTGGTCTTGACAAGTGTCTTACAGGTTCTGGAAATTTATCAAAGCACATTCAATTAAACACATTCATTCTGTTTGTTGTTAAATCTAATGCCAATCTCATTCATTGATTTATATGTTCACGGTAGCCAGTTATAACACGACGTAAATGTATATACTCATTGAATCGTATTCCTTCACTGAGTTTATAAAATATATATTTCTCATTTTATCTTCTAATACGCATACAATTGGTAAGAGTCCATCCTGTGTTAGATTTAGGTTGATTTGTTCTGCCAAGACTTTAAAAATATGACATGTGCGTGTACAATCCTGTACAAATATTCATATAACGATAAACGACCGAAGGGTTATTAGTGTTGCTATTTATATAACACGTAATCACACTCATATATATTATTTGTGGCTATATAACTGACTCGACAAGATAATATATCGCCCTTATTTGTATATTTCTAAAAGGTTAAGCATTATCGCAGGAATCTTTTATATCAAACGACGTAACCAGAATTAGTCATTTTGCTTATATAAATGTAAACTGCACGACACTTAGGTAAAAATATGATATATTGGAAAGTCACTGAAAATGTGTTTGTAAGTATCGGTCAAGCAAGATTCGTATATGTTTAATAATCAGATTCAACGATCCAGTTCGTTACAGAATTGATGTATTTCTCAGTGAATTAACACGCCTTTCGATGGTATTTTGCGTTTATTTTAGTGAGGGCATGGGTGGGATGAATACGACAACACCTTTTGTTCATTATATGGTCTAATTAAAAATGATAGTGATCATAACAGGTAAAGGCTAAAGCCGTGCTATGGCAATCAGTTCTTCCACAACCGTCTGATTTCCATAGACTTCAGTTGGAGGAAATTGTAAAATTTAATGTAAAACTTTGAGGATATTAATCTTAAGAAATATCATAAAACGGGTTTGGTTCTTTGTAATAAAATTTGAACGAAATTGATTTCCGTACTGTTAACTTTGTAAATAGTTTTATATTAAATGGGCCGTATAAGCAATTTTTAACATAATTTCCGCTGTAGGTTTTATAATTTACTCTTTCGATTGGACCCCTTTTCTACTGTGTTTCAGGTCAATAACGTTCATCCACATTTGTCAATGTTCTACTATAACATATTGGAGTCATTTGCGGTTAAGTGATTGTAATATGAGACATTTTCATATTGTTTGAATGAACAGAACACCTGATACTTCGATAACCTGGAAGCAGATTTCCAGCGAGGCTTTAGATTTTTGAGATTATAGAACTGTTGTCAAAGTCAATTTCCTTAACGTTCAACATATCAAAATATATGTAAAATCTTACATGTCTCTCAGAAAGAGACGTTTGGTTACTATCCAATCCCATACACATACATGAGATGAGATATGTTATAGACAATGCGTTTCCGGAGAGGCCTGACAGTATTGTTTGGATTTATTAAGTTTCCAAAGTGAGAGCAATCATCAGTTGTGCATGAGTTTGATGGTTATTTGGAGTACAGCATTTATTCCCAATATTGTTATTCAATACCCAGGACATTGAATAAAGATTTGGATCAGCCAAAATACTTCTAATTTTATATCACCAGTAATATTATTAAATATAATTTGAGAATTATTTTTTTTTTGATCACAGATTATATTTAATTGATAATAGTAGAAATTAAACTTTTGCTTCGATGGTCCAATTTTAGGATTACTCCTACCAGGCAAATGGGGAAAATTGATGTCGGCTTAAATTGTTAACTTCAACGGAAGATTTTGTTTGAAACAGGTTTTTGCCCATGTATACCAAAGGAAAACCATTATGTTACCCTAATAATCTAATTTTAGAGGTAGTGTTAGTTATTATGCTATAAGACTCGAGTGTAACATCATGGAAGTTGATTCGTAAAACATAACAATATTTATTGTTTATAAAACTGGCGCTGTAATTGTTTGTATCTTACATTTGTAACACTTCCATACATATATTTTTTTTATTTAATTGATTGGTGTTTAACGTCGTGGAGCTAGAATATGACAAAATGGGAAATACAGACTGTGTATAAAGTTCGTGTTTACCAAGTTTATCAACAAATATATTTGCAGATCCAGGATGCAAAAGATTTGAATTAGTATCAGAGCTTTATATGTTCGTAATGTAATCGTGATACGAAGCCAAATACGACCATCCGTTATCTGGAATTGTATCAAATATTATCTGTTGGTGTTTGCCTAATTACTTCTTGATAGAAAGGTGGTACAAAATTAACCGTGTGGTAAGTTCAACTTCTTTTGTTATATCACAATGGAACTTGAATTGAAATTTAATGGAAATTAAATGTATTCGTTCACTGAGCCATATTGTGTGACAAATGTTTATTATTAAAGTCTGGAAATAGACACAAATTGACAAGTTTTCGTATCGCTCATAATGATAGTAATTTGTTTTGAGTACTGACAAATGTGATATGTGTGTGGAAAATCTTGCTATTCTGGTTCGTGTCATTATCCTCTTAAAACATTTGTCTACAGCGATAAGAGTCAATGTCACATATATATATAGCATAGTGTAATCATACATATAGCTATTACAAGTTTTCTAGACAAGATAATCCAAACGTCATTAGTTATCAACGTCTGACATTTTCAGCGAAATTATCAGACAAGAAAATGACAAAAACTAATAAGTCATTACCAGGAACATAAGAGTATGCCAGGTTAATGACCCAAATCCCAAATAGCGATTACTGACCATCTGTCACAAAAGCCTTAGCCGTTATGCGTTGTCCTTCAAGCATGTCTAATGGGCTATAAGCAATTATTAAATCCTTAAAACGGGGGTTCTAAAAACAGCTAGCGTTATTAATATTAATCAATCCGAGTATAAAAAGCCGTCCATCTAATTACACAAATTTAATAATAATGAATCGCCTGATGCTGTAGCAAGGTAATTACTACTTATTGTTGTTCGAAATCCTGTTTACTGATAGGCTTATACTTCTTGTGCTGCCAGAAACCCGACCAAGACTGATCAAAGGAAGTGCCCAGCAATAGAAGTCATAGAAGTTAGAATATCATCATCATTGGACATGTATCCGTTAATGTTTACTAACAACACAGAATGGATCGTATTAACAAATTCAACATCCCTGTAAATAGATCTCCCTTGATCAACCTCTAAGAACATAAAGGTCATCTATATACCATCGTAATTTCGTACATAAAGATCGCATTGCAGTACACCTTGCTTTATGGTTCCAGTGTAGAGACACATTTACTCCTATGTATGTTTCTATCAATTATTTGTCAATACGAAAATAGGTTCGTACCGTTATTCAGATTGAGAAGAATACCAGCACTAATGTAAGGACAGGCCATCCTTGTTGTTGTCGTATTAATGTTAAAGCGAAAAGTGCGCTGGCGAATGAGTCGTCTAAATCTTACTGCCAACTTATAGGAAATTAAACATAGAAAAAAGTTGTTAAACGGCTGACTTAATTTTAAAGTCTGTAAAAGGCAGAAATAAATAGATAAAACCGTGAAGCAGTACCATCTAATCACATATAAACTTACTCGCTGCCAACATCAAATAGGGATAACTCTTTCTAGGTGACCAACAAGATGGCCAGTCAATACCTTAGAGTCAAAACTTGACGGTTTGGAGAGTGATTTGATTATCTATTTTAGAATAATAGTTGTTCTAACCTTGCAAGTCAAACCGATTGCGAGTGGCATGCCGTCTGGTAACATTTTAGCATTTAAATGTTATGCAAAATGTATATATCATAATATGGTATAGATTATATGTATGGAAATATGCTGTGTGGCCGGGGTTAGTCTAACAAGAGAGACAAATTAACCAAATAAAACAATTTTGAGACCAACTGGATATATTGTACAAACATATATATATATATTTATATCCAGTTAGTCTCAAAGGTTATAGGTATGTGTCAGATGACTTGATGTTGTTGCAGTAGAATGCCAACCATAACGGCATAATAAGGCTGTTAACCATTTCGTCCATACATTGCTAGCCAGTATTTCGATGGCAAAAATCAATTATATGCCGTTAATTCCATAGGCTGTAAGATGTTTCAAATGTGAATATACGACCCCGGACGTTCACTTATGGACCACTTTAATATAAACCATATTGCTTAATGCATTTGCTGTTCGTAGGACGCTTTTCGTGTGAAACAGAAGCCAACAATATCCCCTTTCCACACTTATTAATGGCTTTAGCAGTCGTGTCACTTGACAACTGTTTGTTCAGACTCAATTAGACGTTGATTTTCAGTAGGCCGACAGGTAGTCATGGTATGAATTTTGCTCATGATTTACATTCGAGGTAAATCAGATGCTTACAACGGCAAAATTCATCATGGACCAACTACTTCAACTAAGTAGCTTGATTTATTTTGAAAAATGTCCAGCCTTTCTCCGTGCTTCTTTAGGCGTGAACTATTGACAAAAACAAGCCCAAGGCAGTTTATGTCTTCAGATAGTTCAGAAGCGAAGGGTCCACACTGTCACAGAGTACCATAAATAATTAATGTAATTCATTATCTGTTGACTGCGGGCTGGTGAAGTACAACAGGTGATTTGGGAGAGTCGTTGGGCGATTATTGGGAGAGTCTTGGTCTAGTCCAGACACAAATTATCCAAAATCACCGAGAGCAGAGATAAATAAATCAAAATAATACATCAATTGTTATCAGACATGTTCACACAACATACAAATTCCATTTGCTCTCGGAGTTATATGATCGACATAGTAAAACGCTTGAAAACTAATATATTTGATATTATATTCATAATCATTTCCCCGTTTGCTAAGATAACTGTCCCCATTATATGGACACTTTAAGATAGATCTTTGGCTAGCGACAAAATAGTGCAACAAGAAAAAACTGACGTCTAGATCCGTGTATGCGGCTTTGCATTTAGCTTAATGTTAGTAATAATATTGAACACAAAGAAAACGTAAAAGACAGAGGCCAAAGACCTAGAAAGAAACTAAAGCTCGGGATCAGAAATACACCATTGAATGCAACTGTCTTATAATAACCAAATGAGTCATTAGAGACATGTTTTTGAAAAGGACCGTGCTGTCTGTAACTTGGTTTGTGCGTAATAAATATGTGAATAAATCTGTGGATGTGCTTCAACAAAGTTAGAACTTTCAGTAAAGATGATACGGTTTAAGTACGAATTAAATAAACTGTTATCCGCAGTACTACTACAAGATGATTGAATTTTAGATTCCCAGTTTAAATCAGTTTTACTTAATTTTGACAAGATTCTTGTGTCAGGTAAAGAAAATCCCCCCATTTATTCGGCTTTAGCAATTATTGATAGCCTTTACCTGCCAGAAAATGGTTCTTTATTCTGTGCGTAATCAACCAGTTTGCTCTCCCCTAAGCTATGCGCCATATTTTTTAAACTTCAAATTTGAATTGAATATAGGGAAAGCTTCAGGAGCCTACTGGCTTCGTAGCCATCACAACAGAATACGTATCGATCTATCTCAGGAGTAAATCTTGGTCTCAATTATTAAGTGACTTCTTTAACCTTGACTTATTTGCGTCGGAAGTCAACCCGAGTCCACTCAATCTTGTTACGTTAAAGACAACAGGCGCCTGAAGATCCCAACCATTAGCGTCTAATTGAAACGGAATCAGGCCGTGGGACCATAATCAAACAGCGAACAACCAAGCCGAACGTATCAATTAGATAGCTTACTTCGTAAATGTAAGATACATTGAAGACACTTTCTTGCAATTCAAACAATTTCTACTTTAGAAGGGACTAAACTCGTACTACTATATTGTTCTATCGTCGAAACCCCTTGTTTTGGACCGCTCACGGAATATTCGGGTGAACGTCTGCACATGTTTAAAGTGTATGTAACAATGCCTCTAAACGGGCTTGCCAAAACTGAGCAATTCCTCTTGTAACAGTGATAATCAAGCTGATCTTTCTATTTTTTCCTGGCTTTCAGAATGTTCCCAAATGTTCTTGTTTAAACATGACTAGGTCCGACAAACGGATTCGTGTCATTTTAAAAACAACAACAATAGGATAAAGTCTTAATTATATATCTGGAAATAACTTGTTTGTTTTTAAATTGGGTTTTACACAATACTTAACCTAAAGTGTAAATACACCCAAAACTTAAATGATTCTTAGTAGATAGACAGCTTAAAGAAGTTCACAAAAATGTTATTCTTTGTGTCTTGAAACTTGTCATTTTCTCGGTATAATGGTGTTTTCATGACAATTTTTTTGTTTTATTTTACAACTTTTTTCAAAAGACATTCTTGCTTGATTTGTTGTTGTATTTTATGTGCAACTTATATGGCTTATACACCACTTGTCATTAACAGGGCGAAACACAGGATACCACAGCAAATCGACTTCCTAATGCCACTTAGACCAGGGAACACATGAACCTCCAAGACATCCACCGGTATCTGTAAATAAAGACAAACTACTGTGTATAGATATGAAGGAGGAAATAATTGCCTTCCGTAGAGCCAGTTTTATAGAACGGTAGCAAAGAATTGAGGACAATTGGATATTGATTAACAAAGAGTTTCGTCAATGATAAAAAGACTAACTCAAGCCCTAACTTCACATTTGCTTTTTCTAGCTTTTTCTTGAAAGAAAATTGTCCAGGTCTATGAGAATCAAGGAGTGGATGTGTTCCAAACACTGTAAAATAATCTATAATTTTGGATGTACTATAGTGACTAAAACCAATCATGTCATACGTTCACTTTTTTCATTATCTGATTTTCTTTTATTAGGGATGAAATAAGTTCAATTGCCCACATTTTGGTTAAGTACAAGAACTATAAGACAACCGAACATCATGGAAATAGTTCAATAAATTATCAGTTGTTTGTCTGGTATTTTGTCCTGGAGAGCGTGTTGGAAAGTTGCCCCTGGCAAGATAAAAAGTTCCAAAAAGTCTCAAATATTGTTATACGGCCAGGAAGATAAGCGATATGGATCAAGCGAATTGATGCCATTGGTAGTAAATAATAACAATGATAACTACTAGGTGTGCATTATAGATCAATAATCGTGGAGACATTGTTTTACACTGTCCGGGGAGAATGACAGAAAATGGCTTTATTGTTTATGAAACTCACTCCTAGCGACTTTGTAACTGCCAGATCGAAAATGTGCGATGCTGTGAGTAATGTACATCTGTAGTCAGTCACAAGCCAGTATAGAGATAGAACTGATGGACAGCATTGTATTTCATTGAATTCTGAACCTAGCCTGGATATCTCTGTGAGGAGATTAATAATACCGGATCTGAGAAATACACGTCAAGGA
>JAVFBZ010179273.1:0-15540 GCA_032466195.1 Katharina tunicata
CATCAGGGAGCCTATTGAGTTTAGGGGGTTTTCATTCACCCATTAAGATGGCACTCCCTCATGAGTGTAATTACTGTCAGAATGACATACAACCCCTGTCATCAGGGAGCCTATTGAGTTTAGGGGGTTTTCATTCACCCATTGAGATGGCACTCCCTCATGAGTGTAATTACTGTAAGAATGACATACAAACCCTGTCAAATAATCAACTCCACTGAAAAAACATAAAAGCATATATCTACATTTTGAATGTTGAATAAAACAGACCTTTATAGTTCCATTTTAAGAGTGGACTACCTGTAACTCATTTTGGTAGTTGGGTGGTAGCCTCCGGCTGTGCTCTGAAGCTCTCTGAGCTATGGGGCACAGGATGCCGGTTTGTTGTGGTGTCCTGTTTTGTTATGTTAATTTTTTGTCCTGTTTTGCGTGTTGCCAGCGTTGTTTAAAGTGGTTTCCTTCAGCGATTGGGGTGGCATGCCGTCATATAAGTGAAATAACCTTAAGTACGACGTAAAACCCCACTCAAACAAACAAACCTGTAACTAATACTATAATTCCAACCATTCAAACTTAAACAAAAATATTTTTAGTACAATAACCAACCGGTAATTTAAAATTTGTCACTTATTTTTCCTTTCAGTGAAAGTAGTTCTCTGAGTAGCAGTGAGACAGAGAGTGATACAGGGGTCGTAACAAATGATGAGAGCAGGGAAGGTGAGTCTTGATGTTAATCCATGTTCTCCAATATTAATATATTTTGTGTTATATAAGTGTTAGTGTTTGGTTTCTCTGGAACCGATTTTCTCCTTTGAAAGCACTGTTGTGTTATGAAATTTAGCATCACAATGTATCAATGTGTATCATAAGTGAATCCACCTGACGTACATAAAACCTTAAACATAAAATTAAGAAACACGACACAGAGAAGCAAACGTTCATTTAATGCTTTGCTCAGTTTATATGCCCACATATTGTTGATAATGCTAGCATTTTTACTGGCATTTGATGATTTCTTTATTTACAAAAGAAAAGAATAGAATAGATCAGTACCTCATATCTTTTGACAAAAATAAAGTCCTGGTCCTCGTCCTGTATTTTTTTTGGTGACTTCTGTGTTGGTACCATCGTTAAGTGTGGGTTTTCCTTCAGCCATTTGCCTGGTATGCCCTTATATAAGTGAAATAAGCTTAAAAACATCCTAAAACCCCAATCAAACAATTAATATTACTCATACCACTGTCGGTTGAGTGTTAGCCTCCTGTGCCCTGATGCTCTCTGAGCTGAGGGGCACATGGTGCTGATTTGTTGTGGTGTCCTGTTCTGTTTATGTTATGTAAATGTTTTGTCTTGTCTTGCATGTTGCCAGCGTCGTTTACAGTGGTTTCCTTCACCGATTGGGCTGGCACGCCGTCATGTAAGTAAAATAACCTTGAGTACGGCGTAAAACCCCAATCAATCAAACAAACAAACATACCACTGTCTAGGTGGGTCAACAATGAATTATGATTTTCTCATCTTGTGGCCCTTTATTCTTTCAGCTGATGATGAACAGAGTGATTTCTTTCATGAGCCTGGCCCAGCCTGTGGCATTCCTGGAATCATCCCATGGTGGGAGACTGACACAGCTACAGGCAGCCACAGGATGGAGACTGATCCCACGTTCGAGGAGATCCTAACAGGGTCATTCCGTCATATGAGTCCAGCCTCGCAAACCAGCTTTAAAGCCAGAGTCAATAAATTACTAGGAACGGTAAGTGTATATAAAACATACTACTTCTTTATACACCCCTCGTTAGTCAATTAGGAAATGTATGTCAAAAAAGTCAACACTCACCCAAATGTTTGTTTTTAAGTGAAAATTCTGATGCCGTGATGCTCTGATTAGCTGAGAGCAGACACGAGTTTATCAATGGAAATTTGATTGGCTAACCCTGCAAATTGATTCGCTGTCATAGAATGTTGAGCGTTCGTGGAAATGTGAAGGATGGAACAAATGTCAAAATAAATAATTTTACTGTTTATTTGTAATGCATCCACTTTTAATAACGGCTAATAACAGTATAAATTTTGGTCATCCAACAAAATTATTTCGACATTTCTTTTCTTTTTTTTTTTTTAAAGAGTGATCTTCCAAATTTCTAGTGAAGTTTTTCTTGTAAAGAGACTCATACATTTCTCGGCCTGTAAAATGGCCATGTTGTTGTTTATCTTGAAAGACAAATTTAAATATTTCTGTATTTAATTACATATCAAAAATTCTTTTGCACAAAGTTTTGTATGAAAGGTAAGCCCAAATACCTACTTTCAACTAGTTGTTTTCGAATGGCACTTCTATATTTGTGAATTGCCGATCCCAGCCTCCGGTAATCTGAATCAGCTGTCAACATTTACGTTTTAATGTCGTAGTTAGCGGCATCACATATTCGCTTATTAAATTAATTTTGTTCAATAGACACCGTCTCATTTGATGGAAATAAATAGTTCAGAAAATTTGACTGTCCATTGTGGATTAAATTTCTTATAGAAATAGATTTTGTTTAGTTTGACACACGGTAAATTCCTTACTAACCACACACTGTATAAAGGTTTCTAGACTTACATTTTGTTTTTTGTGATCAAACATATTATTCTCATGAGTGTTTAAATTTGTATTCTAACTGAATCTGCTATTGATTAAATAATTGGAGATAACCGTTTTTAATAACCCTCTGTCCAAGGGAAGTAAGGTGCAAGCTTACATGCATGCCGTCACACAAATCACTGGAGGAACACTACCCTTCCATCAGAGTAAACACTTGAAGTGATTTTGAATTGTTAAATTGGGTTTATATCATCGCTGCCTGCTGTTGGAATAGACTTTCATATCAGTGAAATACCCTCAAGCAAGGCGTTAAACACCTATCAGGTTTATTTTTGTAACATTCAAGGAAATAATTTTAGATTGAGATTGTTTCTAAATTTTAATTTTTCACAGCATGGGAGAGAAATTAGAGCTGCTAGAAGAAAACTAAAAGATAGAGTAAGTGAACTAGTTGTTTTGTTTTTTGTGTACCTGTATGTTAATTTTGGTGTTTGGTGTTTATGAATATTCATTTCTCTACATGTCCCCTAGTTTAAGTGCAGTATGTTTAAAATTGACGTGTAGCACTGGAGGAACATAGGATTACATTGTACTTTTCTACAGAGAAAGCACTTTAAGTGACCACACATGATTGCGTTATATAAGTGTTAGGCAGGGACATAGATGCAGAGTTCTGTACCGTTAATAGTCTACATAATCCATTTATACGGAATAGTACTGAACAAAAAAGTTTTGGCACTTACTGGTTTTAACCTGTCCAATTTTAACTGATTTTCAATCCTGTTTGGAAAAATTGAGCTCTCTGAGATATTTTATGTATCAAATATGCCCAACCGGCACACTGGTAACATTTAAAATGTAATTCTATATATCAACGAGAGTAACAAGATGGTGGCCAAATTCGAAAATCTTCCTCAATAAGTCGAAAAATGTTTTGAAATTACTACCGCTAACACGATTTTGACACTTGCGGTTACTTCAAATATTATAATTTGATAAGAACTACACACAGAATTAGAGAAAAGGGATAATAAGTATATGATAAGACTATAGGTTCTAAATATGTGCTCTGCATTGCCCTGTACGATGCGGGAATAATAAGGTTTTTGCATGGCACAGTTCTGTAGCTAGCAGGGACATTGCCATTCACCCATTGGGCTGGCACACCAACATATGAATGAAATAACCTTTAGCACAGCAAAACAAACAACAACCCCAAATCAAAGTAAAGAAACAACAGTTTTATCACTGGCAATTGTATTGTAACTTTTTGGATACATTATTGAGCTACTTTTAAGATTTTTATCATTAGAATTTTAAATGAATCGGAGACAAAAAAGTCCATATGTTTCAGTGAAAAGATCCCAAAAAGCAACCACATGAATGTAAAACTGCTGATTAAACATATTCAATTTAATGTTTGTGAATTTACACAATTGACTTCTTCTCAGTTTTGCTGTTTTAGAAACAATCAATATGTCTGTTTTGTTGCCAGTTTAATTCTTTTCTTTAAAAAAGATATCCTTTTATTTATTTTTAGCGCCCTGGTTACACTATGGGAAGGTTCATTCAGGATAGGCAGAACTGGAGAGTGATTCAGGGCAAACATGGCATCTGCTGGCCGTCCGTTAATGGAACATCCCAGTCAGAGGACAGTAAAAGAAGAAAGAAAACCCCATCTATTGGGTCATCTAACATTGCAATAACTGAAGGTAGGTCTGTTTGAGAAAGTTTTTGCTATGTTCTGAGAAACAATTAAAACTGTATTTATATTTTCTTAAGTTTTATTAATGAGCTTTAAAGGCTGAAAAAATTTCCATTTTCATATATTACTGTTTGTGATAAAGTTGGTGGACGGCAGAAAATGATCGTTGCCTCAGGGCTTGTAAAGCTAAGAGTTGACGGGAACTTTTTTTTTTCCTGTTGTCTTACACCTATTTTATTGTAATTTTTTTTTGTACATCTCGCTGTTTTTGATTATTTCATATTTTGAAATTATTTGTAGCCTTTTGAATAGAAATGTGTTTTATAGTTGACACAGCATCATAGGATTTAAATGAATTAAAATATAATAAAAAGTAACAAAAAAAAGATAGTTATCTTGTAATGTTATTACAGGTAATTCACGGTATAATTATTTACAGTGGTTTCTTCTGTTACAGGTTTCGTAGGTCAAGATGCTGACCCGATTCCAGATTCTAACATTGGTAATCGTATGTTACAGGGTATGGGCTGGGTGCCGGGTACTGGGTTAGGGACAGAGGGTGATGGTATAACAATCCCAATTATAGCATACAGACGCTCACGTAGACAAGGGCTGGGGTGTGGCTCCAGACATTCCTCCGATTCATGATAGCTATGTAATACCTATAAATTAATCTTCACCAAATTTGACCCTGTTACTACTTTATAACAAAATCGAAGGCTAACAAGTGTAGAAACACAATCTGGACATTTTTCATGAAGTTCAAACTTGAAACTACCGGAAAATATTAGTTTCATTCCAAACTCACATTCATAAATTCAACTTATTACTTAAAAGTTGTGCCCTTCAAGTCAAATTTGTTGAGGATTTAGGGTAAGCTAAATTGGTAAATTGAAGGCTGGTGGCTGGGCATGAGCTACCTGTACTCTGGTGTTCCCCGGCCTAAAGAAAGTCAAGAGCATTGTTGCCAGCATTACTCAGGATGTTTTTTTTTTACTCATTAGGCTGAAATATTTGAATATCAGCTTAAATGTTTTAATAGCCCCTTAAAATACATTTTACCAGTTGATTTGTGTGAGTCTACTAGATAAACACTATTTTATTATTGAAAGCTATGACTATTTTTATTGTAAGGTATGTTTTTTTTTATATATTTAAAAAAACAATTCATTATGGAACAGGGATTTCAATAAAATTCAAAAGTGAAAAACCAGACTTTAAATAGTGCAACTTTCCAGAGTATATTATTATATGTGTAGATATTGTTGTGCTTGATAAGCATATGCTCCCTATTTGAAGAACTGTTGGATATGAATTTGAGAAGTCAATGTACACATGGCGATGAAATGTTTTCTTTCAACAGCAAGTCTGCTCAATCAGTGCCAAGTGTATGTGTTATTACAGCACTAATTATTGGTGCTATTGCAAAAGATGACATGTTCATGAGAGATTAATGATTTTTAAAACAGTGAGCAGAGCACTTACTTTCATGTAGACTGTTTTAAGCTCTTTCTCAGAATACCAGGTAGAAGTGGGACTCATCACTTGAGATTATGAAAAGACTCTTGCATTATTCCTAGGTCTCATCAAATTAAGCTCATGTGTTAAATTGTCCTAGAGTGCCCTGGTGTGTTAGAAAAGACTGCCTGAACACGTAATGGATATTTATATTTAATAGTATTATGAGCCATTCAGTATGATTTTTGTTGTTTTGGAATTTTGGGGCACATTGAATCAGTTCAAAATTTTATATTGCCATCATGAATTTTATGCAGAAACAATCTGAACCGTTTACTTGGAACAACATGAACCACATGCACAGAAACAACATGAATCATAAACGTGGAAACAACATGAATTACATATTTGGACACAACATGAATCATATACTTGGAAACATAATCCACAGCATCAAAACAATATGAATCACATATGTGGAAACAACATGAAACACCTACCTAGAAACAACGTTGGTTACACAAGGTGAAACAACATGAATTACATACTTAGAAACAACATGAATTACATACCGTACTTTGAAACAAGATGAATCACATACTTGGAAACAACATGAATTACATACTTGGAAACAACATGAATTACATACTTAGAAACAACATGAATTACATACCGTACTTTGAAACAACATGAATCACATACTTAGAAACAAGATGAATCACATACTTGGAAACAACATGAGTCACATACTTGGAAACAACATGAATTACATACTTAGAAACAACATGAATTACATACCGTACTTTGAAACAACATGAATCACATACTTGGAAACAACATGAGTCACATACTTGGAAACAACATGAATTACATACCGTACTTTGAAACAACATGAATTACATACTTAGAAACAACATGAATTACATACCGTACTTTGAAACAACGTGAATCACATACTTGGAAACAAGATGAATCACATACTTGGTAACAACATGAGTCACATACTTGGAAACAACATGAATGACATACTTAGAAACAACAGGAATTACATACCGTACTTTGAAACAACATGAATCACATACTTGGAAACAAGATGAATGACATACTTGGAAACAACATGAATTGCATACTTGGAAACAAGATGAATTACATACTTGGAAACGACATGAATGACATACTTGGAAACAAGATGAATCAAATACTTGGAAACAAAATGAATCACATACTTGGAAACAAGATGAATCACATACTTGGAAACAATACTTGGAAACGACATGAATGACATACTTGGAAACAAGATGAATCAAATACTTGGAAACAAGATGAATCACATACTTGGAAACAACATGAATTACATACTTGGAAACAACATGAATTACATACTTGGAAACAAGATGAATCACATACTTGGAAACAACATGAATCACATACTTGGAAACAAGATGAATTACATACTTGAAACAACATGAATCACATACTTGGAAACAACATGAATGACATACTTGGAAACAAGATGAATTACTTGGAAACAACATGAATTACATACTTGGAAACAAAATGAATCACATACTTGGAAACAAGATGAATCACATACTTGGAAACAACATGAATTACATACTTGGAAACAACATGAATCACATACTTATAAACAAGATGAATTACATACTTGAAACAACATGAATTACATACTTGGAAACAACATGAATCACATACTTGGAAACAAGATGAATCACATACTAGAAAACAAGATGAATCACATACTTGGAAACAAGATGAGTTATATACTTGGAAACGAGATGAATCACATACTTGGAAACAACATGAATCACATACTTGGAAACAACATGATCCAAAGCATCAAATCAATATGAATCGCATATGTGGAAACAACATGAATCACATATGTCGTGTTAAAGAGTGTCAGGATAGTTTTATTATATAAGTCCTAATTATGCTAATGAACTTTACATGGAAGCTATACAATTTACAGCTTTAGCAGTATTTTAAGTCAAGAACAGATGTCTTTGGATAACTATAATTTTAACTTGATTATCAGAGTAAAGAAAGTTTAAGTTTATTCTATTTAGATATGCAACAAATTCTTAAGTTATGACAGTCACATTTCTGTTTAAAATTTTCAAAACTGATGCCATGCTAAGCTCTATAATATAATGACTGCAGTCTAATTTTGACTTCCCAACCATGTCAGAAACACACCTAAAAAGTTGATGTTGTTACCTTCACTGATGGCTGCTTGCCTATTCCTATACTTAAATATACAACTACATTGACTATAGGGTATAGGCATAAATTACATATTAACAGAAACATCACCAATCATTTAAGAGGGACATTAGACATCACATTAATAACCTGCTTTTGCCGAAAAGGTGAGAATCCATTTGAAATCTTTCCCACGTTCATTGTCTTTACTTTGTTTAGCCAATAAGGTGAATAGTTGGTTGACTTAAGGAAACCTTTCATACAAAGATATATCACAATGAATACTTTACATTTACATTAAGGTGAACGACAGGTAATTTTTATCAGTATTTTTTAAAGGTCTGCAAGCAAAGATGTTACTGACCCTAGTAACATTGTCACACCTGCATGATGTCAATAGAGGCTAAAGGTATTGAAATGGAGGTATTGTATATTTGTACCTACCTCTTTCATATAACAGTTTTTACATCAGACATCATCAATGTTGGCACCACCGTCCTATCATGTATGGAATTATAATATAATGTGGGCACAATATGATAAATGTTTTAGGATTTGAGATCTGTTTGGGTTTGGTGATACTATTTAAGCTATACTGCCATTGCATATAGCTCTTGCAAAAGCTATATTTTATGAAGACACGTCAGTTTAATTTGTTGCTTGAAGAAAAGGTGCGTATTTAATATCAACCATATTTTAACCCATATATGTTTGCCTAGTCATACTTTGACATTTTGACAAGTTGAATATTGAAAGGATAGAATTTTTGAAAACAAAGGACATGAACTGTAACAAAAATACTGATGTTAGAATGCACAGATGTATCATTTGGCGAGAATAACTAACATGTTTTTAGTAACGCCTTGCTAGTTTTGGGGTCTTTGAGAAGCATTAACCTAGCCTGGCCATTTTGCCTCAGCCTACACCTAGAGTTCAATATTTCTTAAATGAGTGCTCTTATCCAGTTTCCTTCTATCTTATGTAGTCTTTCTAATATTCTAAAAATACCAAGCTGATTTCGTTAACATGAATGACATAAGATGTGATTTTAAAAAATAATTTTGTTAATAAACATGATTGAGTAGAATCTTATGTTTGTTTGTTCTGGTTCACAAAGCAATTAACGCTTATTATGAGACTGGTGAGATTTTTTATTGGTTAGAAAAGGTCATTTTCTATTTTGTATCATTTGGTTCCTCTACTGTGTAGAGAAAATGTTACTTTTAAATATTTCAAACAAATGTATCAACACCAACTTGATTTTTGCATGTCCTGACATTTTAGAACATTGCATGCAAATAAACAAAGTGAATTGTTGTTTTAAGGTCTTAGACAGGCACTGTATTATTATTGTTTTGTCATTTACTCCTTGTGGGCTTAATTAAATAAAAACAGTAGTTTGCAGTGCTTTTCATTTTAATGCCAAAATGTGGTATTTCTATGGTATAGATGTTGTTCTATTTTGTACGAACATAATATTTTACAGAAGTATCTAGTGTTTTTATAGTGAAGAACATTTCCTACCCAACCCCACCTGCCACTGACCTATCTTTGTAAGCCCTGGTCTTTGATTTTAAAGTGAGCATAATTGTGTAGTGAAGTGTCTTCTTTGATAGAGTTAACTTTTCTTTGTAACATTCTCTATTCTTGTTGAGATATGAGGGTCTGGTTTCTTCCTCTGGTTATTTGACAAGCCTTTAAGGAATTGGTGCAAATGTGTCAGTATAATGTGCAATAAACTGAAAAAGAGTCTACATCGAATCGTCATCTGCTTATAAATGTAGGACTTTTCATCTGTATGAAATGTTATTTTTATTTGACTAACAAAGCTCCTACATGGCTCTAAAAGATGCAATAAGTTGATCTGGTTTTGTTTGTTTATTCTTTCTTCTTTATTTTATTGGTTGCCTACTGGTCTCCTTTGCTTAACACAATATAAGTTGCTAATACTTGATAGGATAGGCCTTCAAAATTGTGTGTCTATAATGAAAGATGAGATTTGGAAAACCTGCAAAAATATATTTTATATACTACGGGCAAAAGCGTAACATTTGCCTTTTTTAGTTACCTACTACTTTATTCTGGTTTTGTTAAGATTAGCTTATCGTTACAGAATGTATTAGAACCATGGGATAATTTTAAAAATTGCTTATAATAGTGTTATGTAATTAATAATAAAATATTGCATGACTGATGGTTAAATACAGACGATGCAATTTATTTTGCACAAGTGTCAACATAAGTAGGCCTATCTGTAATATAAAATTTTCAACTTAGCCGTTTTCATAATTCAAACAGCTAAGAATACCTTTTCACATGCAAATGTTAACGTATTGTTGGGTATTTAAATAAATAAAGTATTTAGAGATGAGGTATGATTTTTTTCTTTCAGACAAGTGTTCTTTCCCAGCCTTTTTAGTTGTTTTTGTTTTGCGTATTAAGTGTTTACTTTATGATTTAGAATTTGCCAGTGAAAATGGACAAAAGTATTCCTTGTACGTTTATTTATTTTTTTAATTTAGAGCGTATTTAATAAGTTCTCTGTTAGTCAGGTTTTATTATTGCAAGTTTGCAACTATTGCCAAAAGATACATTTCATATTTTTCTTTCTTGTTTTTTAAGCTATCCAATAGTGTCTTGAGTGTTGGTCTTTTGTCAGAAAGAAATGTGTGATTTTCTGGCTTGATGAGACCCAGTTGGGTACTGGGGCTGGTACAGTGAACCATCTGACATACTCCCATTTTAGTGAGACAAGAAACACCAATCAAATAAACCTACTTGGTTGTCAAAAACTAATAGACTGTTGTACACATTTTATATGCCTTTCATTCAATCTTCATCATTCAATTGTCAGTTTATATTGAACTCAGGTGATTTATAGTTTGAAATTAACTAGATTAATTAAAAGTTGTTCTCTAATGTCATGTGTTACATTCATCTAACAAATTAACTGCATGTTATTTGTACAGACTGACATGTTATAATCAAATGTATACAGTTATCTCTTTTTTAGATATATATGATAAATCCATACAAATAAATATTGATTTGAAAGAAGCTGTTGTTTTTTTTTTTATTCTTTTTTTTTTTGGACTGGGAACTATTTTGCCAAATCTAGTGATGATGAGGATGTTACTGTTTCTCTTGATATGGTTTGGCCAGTAGGATAAGGAATCTGGACCAAGACTTAAGCCATTCTAGCACTTTCAAATTCTGTGACAATGCTTCTCGACTGTGCTCATTATATTTAGAAACATCCACAGAAGGCTGTTCGGCTTGTTTTGTGTTTTACCAAATACCACTTCACGCCACACATTATTTGACAATATTTTTAATTTTTGACAATAGATCAGGGACAGTTGCTCAGGAAGCACCATAGATAAGAAGACACAATCGGACAACACAGGTTGTGGCGATGCGCTCTAGAGTGTACGCTTATGATCCACAGATCCTCCTCACCTCTCCTCCCACATTAAAGCTGGCCAATGATCTGTAATTGGGACTTCTAGTCATGTTGATCTAACAACGGATAAACAACAATACGTCTTTAGCAAGACTCTGCTAGTCATAGATCTATCACATGCCTCTGACAACATAACAGGCCTGGTTGGTTGATTGATTGATTGGGGTTTTACGCCTTACTTACGGTTAATTCACTTACATGACAGCATTCCAGCCCAATGATGAAGGAAACAACCCTAAGCTATGCTGTCAACATTAAAGACAGTAGCACAATACCCAACCGAAAAATGTGATGTTGGAAAGATAATGTTCCTCCAATGCTAAGTATCTACAGGTCTAGTGAATCAATGTAACAAAAGACAAACTAACAATACATTGGCTTTATTTGACTAGATTCGTACAGAAATCTATTCACTAACAAAATGATCTAAAAATTAACAAAAAAGAGATACAAGCCATATGTACAGTGTAAGAAATGTCAATGGCATTTTGATTCATTTGATCATAAAAATTAACAATCTAAAGCTATCGTTAATAAATTTATATATGTATGATTATCATAAAATATGTCCACTGCCGCCTGTGGTATTTAGTGAACTCTGTAATGACTTTAAAAACAATAGTTCTCATAACATGCAAGTTTCACACAAGTAAGTCTTATACAATGATGGTGACTTATTTACAAATCTAGTATGAAAACCTCAGATCATGAAGTTAGCTAAAGCTTTGTTGAATATTTACATGGATATTATTTCTTGGGCTTTATGCTGCACGACAAGTCTATACAAATGGCTCACTTTTTACTGTGACCTGACAAATGTAAATATATACGGTTCCAGCTGTTACATATTTTCCAAAACTTTATCAAATTCAAAATGCAATAATTTAGCACTTAATTATTTGGCACAAATAAAGTGTAGCTTAGGTTCTAGCAAACCGTGCAACTTTTATAAGTTTTTTTAACCCAACATGTTTCCGAATTCAAGATATAAATTCTTGAAAAAATTAAAGCATATTTATCAAAATATATTTAAGTAAAAATGTGTCTATGAGTAAAAATAATTCAAAATATGAACAGGTTCAGATCTTTGGATAGTATTTTGTGAATATATAAATAAACATTTTGACAATATTAAAAGACTGGGACCACAGGCATATCAAGCATCTTACAAAACAAAAAGTTAAATATTTCATTTTTAATTGACATTTGTTATGTATATGCTTCAATGCAACTAATTTGGTCTGATAATAATTTGTGCTGAATAAAACGTTCAGATTAAACTCAAAGGCCCAAAGATCAAAAGCTACCAGTTGAAAAGTATTGCATTGATTTCAAGTAAATGTAAAAGTGACACATCTTTTAGCCTGGGATAATTTGGACAAATTTAAGTATATGAACTTCGCACTACAAAGTGGTTTCTTTTTGAATCACCATGCGGCCCATGCCATTTTTAAAATTTACAAAATAATACAGAGACATTACCAAAATGGAAATGGAAACTAAGCTACATACATGTAGCTTTTCCTTAAAGGCACTATACCGCAGAATTTCGGCCAAAAATTTACTGGAACAAATTAAACCGAGTTTTTGTATTTTTCTAGTATGGCTCAAAGTATAAGCTTTCAGAAAATATAAACCTCGAGAATGTGCGGTATACGTAAAAATAATAATAAAGTTTGTAAAATCTATGATGCGACCCGCAATATAGATTTTACGTCCTTTATTACTGCGGTATAGTATGTTTTTATTTGTAAAAATTCCTTCTTGTCATGTTACAAATGATGGAAGAATTTATAATAATTTTTACAAGTAACTACATCTACAACTTCTCACTAATGAATTTAATTTACAAAACGTAAAGTTAATTATACATTTATGCACGATTGTATACCTAAAAAACAACAACAAATAAATGGACATACACACTAAAAATATGTAAAATAAATCATATAGAAAAAAAAAGAAGTGTCTTGTTACAAGGCATGTAAATTATTACGGATTATGGACATTATCTTGTACGTTTAAGCATTGAACCAGCGACACAAGAATACAACAAGGTAAAAACTATCAAATACCCAAAGCACTTTGGTATCAAATTTTAAGTATTAAAACAAGGGTATGTGCAGTTTACAAAATTGGCTACCTTAAGTTATGTCCCCAACAAAACAAAACAAAAAACAACAAGGTAAAAACACTACTGAAAAAAAAAGCACTATAGTAATTCTAGGAACTAATTGTCATTATAAACAATGTACAGGTCTACGACTTAGGAATCCAGTTCAGATATATCATGATTATCATCATTTTCTGTGTGCGTTTTCAGATGGTTTTTGAGGATATAATCTCGAGAGAATGTTTTGTCACACGTCTCACATTGAAAAGGTTTTTCTCCAGTGTGACGCCTCCTATGTACATTTAATGTACTGCTGTGAGAAAATTCTTTGCCACAATCCTCACAACTGTAAGGCTTCTCACCACTGTGGACTCGTGAATGAATTTTTAAAGCACTGACGTGTGCAAAAGCCTTGGTGCAATGTGGGCACTGGTAGGGCTTCTCACGGGTGTGGGTACGCATGTGGACACGCATGTTGTGTTTGTGTGAAAAACGACGGCCACACATTTCACACCTGAAGGGCTTCTCACCTGTGTGTGATCGCAGATGAATCCTTCGATTACAGTCATGGGAGAACACCTTGTCACAATACTGACACGGGAAGGTCTTAGTCTGGGGATCATGGGCCTTCATATGCTGGGTGAGATTCCACAAATGATTGAAGGATTTCCTGCACTGATTGCAGTTGAACTTTCCTTCTTTTGCTGAGGATTCCTCCTCTGCTGCTCCATTCTGTGTAAATTCTATCCCACTATGGTAGACTCGCATGTGAACATCTAATGTTGTCTGCTGGCTGAAAACTTGACCACAAAAATTACAATGTAGTGTACCGTGTTGAAAAGCAAAGTGTGGTAGAGATGCCTTTCTCAAAATCTCCTGATTTATGGCAAAATTAATCAAGGCAGCATTTTGGAAACTTTCAAAGCTCAGCGGCAGTTGTATAAGTGGATTAGCTACAGCAGGTTCTTGACTGATCATTACATTAGCATTCGAGTCTGTTTCTGGCGATACAAGAGGACTAGAAATTTCTTGTAAAATTTCATGATGCTGCTCGACTTGTCTAGAGATTTGCTCAATCTCACATTTAAGTGGACTGTTTGGACTAGAGTTATATTCATCATCTAAATCCTCTCCATTGTTCACTACTAAATAAGAGATAGTGGCCTTTGACCCGGACCGATTTTGTCTGACAATCCTTCGAGGTTGACACTGCTTTCGTCTACATTTAGAAGCCATCGATAAGCAATTCTCACGTCACCTCTGCAAAGAAAACAGAAGCTTTTCAAATCATAAAATGACCAGAAATTGCACAAAATCAGTCTTGGTTATAAATATGACCTAAAACTCTTGTCTCATTTTAGCTACATGTAGGTTTGTTTTGAATGCTTGTTAGGTTGGGTTGGACTGCGGTAATATAATCAGAATAATTTCCGTATACGCTCAATTTTTTTTTCTTTAAATAATAAATGCGAGTTTGGAACTAAAACTTAATTTTTTGGTGGTTTTCATGTTTGAACTTCATACAAATGTCAAGATTGTGTTTCTACACTTCTTATCATTTGTATAACAAGTAGCTTGGGGGTACATTTATACATTATTAAAGACTGTCAAATATATTTAATTCAATGTAAATCAATTTATTAAACTGTTTTGGGCATTCATAAGTTCCCGTTTGAATCTGACACTGCAAAAGACATGGGGTTTGTTCAAAGTAACAGAATTTTCGCGATTCTATTAAATATTATCATTTATGTCTCTTTGACTTGTACAATTCTGTCCACCAAAGCAACAAATATCACCTTATCGATCCGATCATGTATCTGGTGTATAATCGTTGATAACTCATTACACTAGGCTGGACTAGCCCTCTACTGTATGTATGATAGGGGAAGATAGGAAATTTCCAGAAATCAATAAATAAAAAACCCCTGCACCAATGTTTCTACGCACCTGGGGTGATTTAGGGCTCCTCTTTTTAAATCCGTTGTCATTTTGCT
>JAVFBZ010179306.1:0-15538 GCA_032466195.1 Katharina tunicata
GTCTCTGAGAATTGATCTAGAACATGAGATAATTTATCGACTTTAATTAGTCGATATCCCTGTGCCAGTGTGATTGTATTTAAAATACTTTCTAAAGTTAAAACATTCCCATTAAACGGTCTGAGTTGAAGATATAAAACTCGCCGTTCACCTGTATGCCTCGTGCAGGATAAAATATAATGGGATATGTTGTCTAAAACAAGGCAGAGTTAAAAGAGAGATGACCAGGTAAGAGTCGACGAATGCATATTCTACTTTTTTACGGGGGGCCGCGCCATGGCTCCGTGGTAGAGCGTTGGACTACGGAGTCCCCTTCACTGTACTCGGAATAGGTTCAACCCCCCTGTGGAGCTTAGGTTTATAAGGGAAAGTTTTCCGGTGACTGCAGAATTCGCGGGGTGGTTTTTACGAGGTATCTTCCCGGTTTTCCACCATACACCGACAACGCATATTAGTAAGTCTTCATAATAGGTTAAATACTCCTGAGAACGACGTTAAACACCAATCAAACAAACAAACAAACAAACAAACAAACAATCATTTCTATACGGGATGAATGAATGTCTACAAATGAAATGGCAGGATGGATGCTAAACAAGAACTGCCCTTTATCAGAATCATTCCACCTCTGCTGCCACATATATCTATGAATAAAGGTATAATCATAGTCATAAATTCTGAAACACATACAAGGATGTGAAGGACTGTATCAGCGCATTCGTTGCCAGGGATGTTACTGCGTCCAGGAACCCTTCGAATGAAATATGGATACCTTGATAAAATGTAGTGATGATGAATAAAATGGGAGAAGGGCTAGGCCAGTAAAAACATTTCAAGTTTCAAGTTTTTCATTTCTCTCTAATCCACTCAGGGTGGCACGAGAGGTACGGCAGAAAGCATAATAAAACACATTAGTTATGATACAGTACAGATTCCTCATATACATAGGCTGCAATTTTAGAGAGCGATTTAACGTTTTTGCTCGTAAAGAAACATTGGATTTTTACACTTGGTTTCCTTAGCATATGTTCTGGAAAATATTTGTTTCGAATTGTTTGTTAAGCTGGACATTCAGTAAGAAAGTGGTATTCATCACCAACTGCTCTTTTGTCACATTTAGTGCATTTCCGTTCATTTCTATTTTCCTGCCTCCATCTACCAGTTTCTATAGGTAGCTTATGGGTAGAGGTAACAAACTCATAATAAGAGCATTTTTGTGTTTTTCATTTGTAATTTGTAAGTATTCGGACGTTACAAAATCACATTTAAACATCTTATACGAAATGCCTTTAGATGATGACAGAATATCTGCATGCCATTTTTTAATAAATTGGTCTTTGAATCGATTTTCCAGAACATGTACAAAACTAGATGGAATGTTAACAACTTGTGTTTCCCAAACATGATTGAAACCGGCATTGCACAGGATAGATTTAATTTTATCCAGTCATTTTAATTTATATTGGCTTGACAGTTTAAATACAAATTGATATATGACGTATGAAATTTTACTATCTTTCCCCGAGATAATCCGGAGCCAGAATGAAACCATTTGTTTAAAGACAAATATATACAGTGGAAACACACGAAGTTCGCCATAGACGGCCCCCATATTTCACAGCCATATAAAAGTATAGGTCCAATAAGTTGATAAAATAGTTTAACTTGACAATCGATTGGTAAAAATAATTTGTTACATTTCCGTTTCATAGCAAACAAAGCATTTGTAGATTGTTCAATTAGAAGTTTCTTAGCATTAACAAAGGAACCATGCAGTGTACTTTAGCTCTACTCCAAGATATAGCGGTAAGAGTCTACAAATTCTATTTCCGTGTCTTTAAATATAAACACAGATATATTAGCAGTCTTTCCAAGCGCTAAGTGAATCCAAAAAATGAATCTAAAATAGTTAATTTTGGTGTCTAAAATCCAGATTAGAGCTAACTAACTCTATGGCTAATACTCAGGGTTAAAACTTGAAATGTGGTCTGAATGACGGTAAGACTACTTGAGTTCCGGGACACAGAACGCTGCAACAGTTCGACCATGCATTATTTGCACACTTAGACGCGTCTGTATATAGATATGTGGATAATGATTCCAATTAGACAAGATATTCTCAAGAGAACTTAATAAAACTGGGGAGATCAGATTTTATATTTGTCATTGATGTTGTAGCAGAATTGAAACGCCTCGCAACCAAAATCTAAACGAGAGCGAATAAAAGAACGATCAATATAAAATGAGTAGACCCTCCTGGGATGCAGTGAACGAAACACAACGCAACAAATTTACAGAAGACTGGCACTTTTTTTAATTTAGGATATTAACAAGAAGGCAAATAATTGACCATGATAGGGCGCCTAACAGAGTGAAATAGCTTTATTAAAATAGGAATCCATTTTGCGACCCCTTACTAAAATAAGTGCTTAGAGATAATAAATGTCTCTATAAATTTATATTAAAAAAAATATTAAAGTAATTTTAAGTTTTTGCACTGACCGATTTTAACGATTCAAACTAAATGATTTCCAATTCTATTTAGAAGAATTGAACTCTCTGATATATTTTATGTATTTAAATGCCCACATCGCGCAGCAATTATTGCCGCTGAACAAGATTTTGACACTCAGAGTTTCTTAATATATTTTTTTTTTATAAAAATTACACAAATAATTGGAGAAACTGGACAATAATCATTGACAAAAGACAGTATGTGCAAGTTATGTGTCCACATTGCTGTGTACGATGCGGAGATTACAATGATTTAGCATTTCTACAGTTATTCCATTTTAATATTATAAAGTAATCATGTGTGAAAATAGAGATTAGTATCAACTGGAATCATTACTGTTAGGTGGATAAATGACAAAAGAGAGATAATATATATATATATAGGTCAATTTGAGTCAGTACGTGTAAGTGAATCAAATTTAAGTGAACAAGTTTACAATTTGAAGTCAGATGTAAGTACATAAAATACTAACTAAATGAATAAGATAATCGACAAATACAGCAACGGTTCTCTACAAGGCTGAGATGGAAAAAACAAAACAAAAAACAGAGACAGCATATAAAAAGAGAAATAGACAGAACTCGTTCGATGGGTTAGTTTATCACAAGATGAAATCAATTTCTTTTAATAACTGTCCTCTGATCTGATCTTAAAGTTTAATGTTTACTGAAAAGCAGATCTTTAGTCGATTAATGTATTTATAATTCGCTAATTGAATGTCATTAATTTGTTGTAAGCCTTTCAATAGTAATTCTGCAGGGGGTACACCTTTTTGTATCAATTACATTGCCTTATCACGCAACACAGCCATGTTCGAGAGCAGCTAGCCTGACGTAGATTTATAATCAGATGACTTAAATTCGTTAAACTAGGCCTCGTTTGAGCTCATTGGTAACTTAATATTCAGGGAACGTAAATAGAGGCCTAAGCTAAATGTTAGCAAAGCTAAGTAACACGATTTTCTTCTAGGTATACAATAAAATAAAATTTAAACCGAAGTCAGTGTCATGAAAATTGAACCATGACACGAAGAAACTTTAAATTGAATTGAATTTTTTGAATCATTAAAATTTAAAATGAAAATGAATCTGTCTATATAGATCCCATATGGCGGGAATTAATACCTAACTCGACATGATCTGTCCCATTGTAAAAAAGTTTAATGGAATGAAGAAAAAAATGTAATCATTTTAAAATAATTATCATATACATAAATAACATGGGTGACAAGATATATACAATGGAAAATAATAAAAAGAAAAAAAATCGAGAAAAGACAGTTTAAATGGAAATTTTAAAAGTGTCGTATGGCTTTATGATATATTACATCGAGTATATCGTTTATGTTTATATATACTATAAAATGAAACATGGTAAATACAATTAAAATCAAGTCGAATTATTCTGGGTTTGTACTAGACAGAAACACAATTAAAACACACCTGTGACGTCAATCTATTGTTCAAACCCTACATTCCTTAAAAGGAATGGAAAGTTGCGAAAGGCGCTTGAAGGGGTTTTGGCTTTATTACAGGTTCCTGTGTTTATCCAATGAAACTGGCAAACTGCTGAATGTATTCTGTGTGACAAACGTTAAAGCCTCCTCGTCTGACAACATCGTGCCATGAAAACCGAAAGCAGTATGACTTGTTCTTGACTTAAATGCACAACACTCCGTGTATATAATTTTACTTCGTGTTAGACGAAACGCAGCGTTAGGTCTATGACCTAAACATATGGAGATAAAAAAAAACAGGCTTTGAATTACATACACGACACCGGTTCATGCAACACGCCCCAGACTTAGAAGGGTGTGTTTTAAGTAGGGGAATATCCTCGTTACACTCCATTCCTTAAAAACAATTATTAATTAGCGGGGAAACTAGCTGAATATTAAATTTGATTGGCGAAACAGAATTTATGGTGTTCATATGTAAGGTAAGGTTATTCAAGAGCATGAAGCCTTTAGAAAAAAATATAGCGTGGATTTAGTGCAAGATCCTGGGCAGTGTATGGTAAAAGAATTCTCACAGGTGTGATACAGATCACCCTAAAGAAGGGGACATAATTCCGGGTGAGTAGAATCAATTATTTAAACCATACTAGAATATGACTTGTTTTAGAGGCATTTACAAGTTGGAGGTTATAAATAAGATAAGACAAGTATGGATTACAAGTTCTTGTTAGTAACTACACCGAAACGTCGCAACCCTAATAAACAAGAAATTGTAATCTATAGATGTCTTATCTAATTCTAGATGCAGAGATCTGTATTGTTATTGGCCTACTACGTAATCCATATATAACGATACAGAACAGTACTGAGCCAAAAAGTGTAATTTTTAGTTTTGGCACTTATTGGTTTTAACTTGTCCAATTAAGTGATGTTCAGTGTGGTAAATTGAACTTTCAGGGATAGTTAAAGCATAAAAAAATGCGCACCTCGCGCATTAGTAACATGAAAAAGCTAATTTTATTTGACAGCGAGGGTAGCAAGATGGCGGCCAAATTCGAAAATCTCCCTTAATCACTCGACTTTTGTTTGACATTACTGCCGCATAGTTTTTCACACTCAGAAGTTACTTTAAATACAATATTTTGATAAAAACTACACAATTAATTGGAGAAAATGTATAATAAGTATCGAATAAAAAGGTAAGCTTCAAATTTGTGCTCCGCATTGCCCTGTACGATGCGGGAATTACAATGTTTAAGCATGTCACAGTTCTGTAGCTAATCTTATTCATACTAGAATAGACCTTTCTCGAGATTGAGAAGAATACAAACAGTAAGATAACGAGAAACCGTCCTTGTTGTTGTCGTAGTACTTTTTTAAAAAGTTAAAAAAAAGTAAAAAAAGTAAAAAAAAAGTACTCTGTCAAATGAATCATTTGAATTTGACTACAAACTGACTTAAAATTAGGGCCGATTCAATTTGAAGTTAAGATAAAATCGTGACGCAGTACCATCTAATCAGCTATAAACTTACTCGCTATAAACATCACACAAGGATAACTCTATCCAGGTGAACAACAAAATGCGAGCCAATACCTGAGAGTCAAAGACTCGACGGTAGGGTGTTTTTTAAATCTCTATATTTTAGACATACTAAAACAGGCTCGTACCTTTCTCCAGATTGAGAAGAATATTAGCACTAATGTACATTTGTATAAAACGGTCCATTGATTCACTTCGGTGACGGACCTTGTATGTAATGACTAGGCATTTTGAATATAGCTGTGAACGTCGTAAAGAAGCTGCTGAAGATTGACCTGATTAATCGACCTATGAAGAAATTTAAAATCTTTCACGTGACTTGATTCTCTTGTTGCATTGGTCATTTCGGCCTAATGTTATGCTAAATAGTTTTATTTCACTTCTTCACTTTCTTTGCTGGTACCTGCTCTATGTCTATTTTTATTGTCGGGGAATGCACTTGATGTCCTATAGGATACGTTTATCTACATGTGATACAAGTATTGCCTGCAGCAGTAAATATACCGCTAATGGGCTAAACAATGGCCTGTCATTACACTAAAGCCGATAATCGGAGAAGTGTCGGACGGTGCCGGAGATAGGCGAAGTTGAACTAGAATGCACTTATGTAATGACAAGCCATCATTGTTGTTTTTGTAGTAATATTTTCGTAAAAAGTGCGCTGGCGAATGAATCGTCTTAGTTTTAGTACCAAATAACTTTAAATTAAACAGAGAAAAAAGTTGTTATATTGGCAAATCAATCTGAAGTCTGTAAAGGGGTGAAAAAAATAGATAAAGTAGTTATGTTAACTTACTCGCTACAAAAACCAAAGGGGGATAACTCTTTCTAGGTAATCAAACAAGATGGCCAGTCAATACCTTAGAGTCAAAGCCTCAACGGTAGGAGACTGATTTGATTCTCTATTTTAGAATGTATTTTATAAAGGATTTAAGCATTTTAAATAGACTCGTACCTATATACACATGTATGAGAAACAAGTCACTGAAATACGCTGCTATGTATATGGAGATAATATTTTGCGAGACAAAACTTTCAAACCCGTTAAATATCAGCTTTAAAAAAGTTGTTTTCTGTAAGCTCCAATTTGCTATAATGTTAAAACCGATGTGTATATTAACCACTGACGTCACAATCGATATCTAAAATAGCTCGTTCTCCGTTATCCTGACTTTGGTGCCAATAAAATACGGGCATATCACTTTACAATTACACACTGGAAATAGGGAAATCTGTCGCAAATCGGTGGTCTTCTCCTTTAAAGGCTCAATTGACAAGCCATCGTTGTTGTCGTAGTAGTGTTACTGCAAAACAGAGCGCTGGACAAGGAACCGTCTAAATTTACTATCAACTGATTTAAAATTGAACAGAGAAAAAACTTATCCCACTGTCGATTCAATTTGAAGTCAATAAAACAATAAAATCGTGAAGCACTACCACCATTCTAGTTCAACTTCCCCTATCTCCGGTACCGTCCGTCACCTCCAATTATCGGTTTAAGTGTAATGACAGGCAATTTTTTAGGCCATTAGCGGTATATTTACCGCTGCAGCGATGCTTGTATCGCATGTAGATAAACGTATCCTATATGACATTAAGGGCATTCCGCGCCAATAAAAATCGACATTGAGCAGGCAACAGCAAAGAAAATGAAGAAATAAAATAGAACTATTTAGCAACACAAATGTACGGAACCATGGAAAGGACATCGAACAAAAATAAAAAAATTGGCCCCATCTGAATTTTTTTTTTTTTAGTTATAAAATTTACTAAATTTTATAAGTAACATGTAGCTTGCAAGAAATTTTTTTTTTTTGTCGCTCCAACAATATTTGTTTGCCCTCTATATAGTGTTACTATATTTAGATCGCTGCGATAAGCCAATCAAGATAACCGTCTTGTCTCAAATACTTCTGTTTCATTGGTTCACTATCTCTGGACCAGACTTAACAAGCCAATCAGAAACATCGTGGCATGTAGACCTTCTTGTGAACAGCCCTTCGATACGCACATTCAGCGAGTGATGTTCATTTGCTGCAAATAGCAAGCCTTGTGTAAACAATGTAACATAAGCACCTCGCCTAAATCACTCGCTGAATGTGCGTATCGAAACCAGTCTTCTCCGTCTGCGTTGGAAATCTAGATGGTCCTTAATGGTTACCAAATACTACTGCGCATGACGCACCGGAAAACCGAGCACAAAGGACAAAATCTCTTAGAGACAACATCAAATAAATTTACAGGGAAGAAAAATTTGAATGGAGAGAACACAAAATCTTGAATAGAAAACATAAAATATTTCTCTCTTTGAAATATTCACTTCAATTTCTTAATAAAACACGCAGGCAGATGTTATCATGCATGGCAGAAATTAGCCACCATATATTTCAGTTATTATTAATATTATTTTGATGTTGAGTAAACTTCTGGTCGAACTTATTTTCCTGGGCGAGCGAAAAGAATATTCCTGATTTCCTCTATAACTATAACGTGAGGAAAGATTCGCAGCCTTCACCTGGATAAAACTTAGTTCCTTCTGCCATGAGCCTCCGTAGCTCAGTCGGTTAGAGCGCTGGTCCTGCTATAGCCAGAGACCTGAGATCGAATCCCGGTGGAGACAAACAAATGTTTCTTCCTCTACATTTAATAATATATAATTTGTACGGGCTATCTTAATTTATGTCGCCAGAGTTCATAAAAGGAATGATTTGAGAGTTCTGTAGAAAAAAATTTCTGCAGTCTATTAGGCCCTACATTTAAGAATATCTATTAAAATCCTCTAGAATATACCTATAAGGCTTGATACTCACGAGGCTGTCAGGAAAAAAGGTTTTAACATATCAATATTAACGCCAGGGGGTCGATATACTAAACAACAAAAGAAACTCTACTGGTACATTTTTGTAATTATTTGTATTATTAAACATAATAAATATGTATGCTGCATGTTTTTGTACCGCAGAATGACTAACAGATTCATTTCATGCCATAAATGTTTGTGACATCATTAACCGCTCCAGTGTCATTATTGTGGGTAAGTTAGACAGGGAAGTGTCAATTGAAGAAAATATGTGCTGGTACTAGTATCACCTCACGTAATATTTACATTTATTACCCCTCACAGTATTTTGTTTGCAATTCGATTGGTCATTTGCTATCTAATAGGATTTCGTATTAGACTGTACATGTATCTAATGCGAACTTGGCAATCGTAAATAATAAACGCATATGCTTATCTACCAATCACGTCACATTAAATAACGTAAAGAATATATTCACTTTCGGCGCATCTCTACCGGAGTTGTCGTCCTTATACTCACTTCTATATCTGCCAACGTCTAAAACTAAGCCTCAAAACACTGATTTTGATTACAAGATTCTTGTAAAAATTTTAGACGTTTACAGCGGTAAAAAGAGACTGTAAGGAACGATAACTCTGGTAGAGATTGATGCAAATGTCTTGACATTGAACACGCGACACAAGTAGGTCATTCGTATTACGTCAGTACACAGCAAAAGACAACTAGTTCATTTGCCGCTAAAAAGACTGGAAGGTTTGAGACGTTTACAGAGGTAAAAAAAAAAACTGTTTCCATAATATTTGCAAACGTATTGGCTCTTTAGGGTTATAAAACGGCTAGACCGCTTATAAGCAAACTGACCATTTAAATAGTTTGTATGTATTCCCTCCAACAGAGGTCGTAACTAGTAGAACATGCTTATTAAAATCTTGGTCGGACCTCCAGGAGCTTTTTCAGTAATAAACCGGCTATCAAAATTAATGATGTATCCTTACTACAAATAATCGATGTTTTGTTTCTATTACTCATTCGAAAGTTCAACAAATATATCGATGTTTTGTTTCTGTTACTCATTCGAAAGTTCAACAAATATATCGATGCACAATCTTTCATCGGTTTCAAGCTATTTTAACTCTAAATCGGTTACTTTATAATCACTGAATCTTTAAACTATAGATTTGCAAAGCGGAAAATATTTATTTTCTTCAAAACGGATAATTTTCATCCAGTATTCACGTTGATGAACAGGATTTATTGTTAACTCAAGATTAAATTGTTTAATGCAATAGACAGCTTTTTTTCACGAATGCTCTTTACCAAGCGAGACATATAAACCTGACCGTATGAAACGACAATGCAACCATTGCGCTAAATATATCAGGTTACTGATGTGTGTGCTCCACATCCCATCTTACCTAACTTAGATCGCTGATCAATTCTTTAAAGTATTGAGAGCTAGCACATAAGAACGAACCATCTACCATATGCCTGGAATTTGCATTTCTACAAAATGTGACGTCACAGCTGCATGTGGTCACACGTAGTTTTGAAAGCAATTTTTGTGTATTGGATGGATATAGATTTATTCTGGTACTTAAAATTAGTTCTTGGAGGAAAAAAATCAATCTTAAATGTGGAATTTATTATTGGGCTATAACAATGTGTTGGATCAAAATAAATATTGGCCATAAAACTAAACCTTTAACGAACAATATATTTCTTGAATCCAATTGGCCTGTCTTGGATAGGAATAAACTGACCATAGGTAATGATTGAGCCCACAGTATACACATACAGTTTTCTGAACTGACAAAAATTATATATTCAACTTCATATATTCGTATGCGATTAGTGCTGAAGTGTCTCCATGTCTACAGTGTAGTGTCACGCGACAAAGAACGCTCAGTGTGCATCGAGGGTATGTTTGTTACTCTGTTTATTTGTTCAATGATGTTAATATTTACTTTCCAGAAAATTTGATGTAGGACCTGGACCAAAGTGAAGATTTTGACCTCCAGACGCATCGCATATGCCGCCGACATTGACCTACGGTAAAAATTGTTGTCATGTTTAAACTCATAATAACGTACATATAAAAGTACCGAGGTGTATACTTTCCGAGATGTGTCGGTCAAGTCGAAAATCCGAATATCCATCCTACTCCTGCCTAGATAAATTGATAAAAAATTGAGTCATGAATTAAGCAATCATCTCTTGTATCGTATTAATTCCTTTAATTGTCAGGGAATATGTTGAAATATAAAAGGTCTGAATAGACGAATAAAAATATGGCGTAATCCAGAAAGTTGTGAAGAAAAAATAATTTTGGTAAATCCTGTACTATAAGGTATTAAAATAAATCCATGCTAACAAGAATTCTATGTGGAAAATCTGAAAAAAAATTCCCTCTAAACGTTGGATGTTCATCTGTCATGCGATTTTATGAGGAAAATAAAGTGCCTTGTAACTAGATGTTTCTTTCTGTTTTTCTAATCAATCTAAATCGTTTTTAAATAAAATATTTTCTTCCCGAAAAAGTTGCAATACAACTTAAAGTAAAGTTAATATTTTGCATAAGTAGCGAAGAACATTTTAGCGGATCGCCATCCGTTTTGTCTTCCTCCCCAGCCCATATGTAGATATATCTCGTATTCTGTGGTTCTTTTGGTTCGACACCTCCAAAAAAAGCACTTCCTCTCGCTCTTCACCCTAGACCTGTACTTGGTGGCTACGGGGTAATGCTGACTGAACAAGCCACTCACTCGGATACCAGTGATCACGGGCCAGCCAGCACGGATAGCTGCCAGTGCCTTGTCACGGACAGAGTTGCTGTAGAAGCCGAAAAAACTTAAGAACCTCTTGTGACTGATGATATCTGGGGAGCCCGAAGTCTGGCGGTCTCTGAAGAAGCCTTTCACTCTGTCCATTCGTCCTTGTAATGTGGCTCCTTGTCCGGCTAAGCAAAATGTCTTGAGTATGTCGTGTAAGTTTTTGATGTAATTTACTATTGTTACAGAGTTTATTGTTGGAGCTACGCATACATCAGATCCAGTCGTACCGTCTGTACTACAGCGGTATAAGTTCTGGCTGCCTGTCCCATAGGTCCCCACGTTAGTATGTGATCGTCGATCGTAGTATCCAAATACCATAGCCCAGGCCACGGGACCGCACCCTACCTGACATCTTCCGTTAGCAAACTGATCATAGTCCGGGAAGAGATTTTCGTTTCCGATTTCCACAGTGGACCATGCGGTGTAAGTAGCTCCTCGTTTAGCACGGCGGTTGAGGTCCACGTAATGCCGCTTCACAAACAGACCGGCTTCTGAGAAGATCTCAAGGTCGAATCTGATGTCTTTACCAGTGGTACCTTCAGGGATTCTCAAAGGAATGTATGATATTCCATAGGCAGTTGTTTCCACATACGATGTATTTACTACTCCCCTGTTATCCGCAGTGCATACATTAAGCAGTTTGCATAGCTTGTGCTCACCATTGTCTTTAACAGATAACTTGATCATTTCTTTTTTGCCTGTTACTGGAATTCGGACTATTTGACCAGGATGTAGTATGAGCAGTCCGCCATCTTCGAATTCATTCTCGCTCCTCTCATTGAGGCTGTCCTTGGGAATAAATTCAACCTCATCCCAGACCCCTTCCTGTTCTACTTCTGCTGATCGTCTTTTCCATTCCTCTTTCAAAGATTTGACATTTTGTTCCACGAAACGATACCGTAGTTCCGTATCGTTTGCCTGTTTAAAAAAAAACATATACATATTGTATGCTATGAGCTCGGGTATATAGTAGTCCTAATAGAACAGCTCTAGGACGCCTATAAGGGTTAAAAACCACCATACTATGGAAGCTCATTGCAGCCATTGAATTACCATATTATGGAAGCTCATTGCAGCCATCGAGTTGTCGACGTCAACAACTCGAGATTCCATTTACAATCTCGACAACTCGAGATTTAAGCTAGAAGCTCGAGTTGTTTATTTCTCATTCATTTGAAATGTACATAATTATGTAATTTCATTTTCTGTCAATCACATGCGCGTTCAATAGAAAAATGTGTAAAAACAGCGTTGAAAAGGTGAATTTCAACAATGCTTGGTCAGGCGAAGTGTTCAATAGTTGCTATTAAAATTGTATGTTTAATATATATTTCTGTGAAGAGTTATATATATATATTTATTTTTGGATAAATGTAGAGAAAGATATATGTGTGTGTAAGATTTATATATAGATATTAAGACTGCAAAAACATAATTAGAGCGCATATTACAATTGTACAATAAATATATCATCTTGTTGACGCAAACGCCAAATTTTAGAACATACATGTACATAATTTAAGGCAAACATTTTAAAACAAATACAATTTGTTCCTTCGGGGATTTTTGATCTTTTACAGGAGGTGCAAACGGAAAAATCGGAACAATATGCCACGCTTAAGAAACTATGTACTCTATGATGTTTGTATCAAGCCTTAGAAACTAACAACTCCAAAAATAAAGGACCTTCGCTAGGGTAAAATTCACATGACACGCATGTGTGAGTGACAGCCATGAAAACTGCATTTTAAATGTAGGTTTCACAAGGTTAAGAAACTGAAACTTAAAACTCGACAACTCGAGATTGTAGTTAAAATCTTGAGTTGTCTCGAGATTTTAACTGGAATCTCGAGTTGTCGAGTTGTCGACATCGACAACTCGAGATTCTGATTTTAAATCTCGAGTTGTCGAGTTGTCGTCGTCGACAACTGGATATTTTAACTGGAATCTCGAGTTGTTGACGTCGACAACTCAAAGGCGGCAATGAGCTTCCATACTTCGCAGTAGAGTTTCGAGGTAGAGGGGATTGGCTGTTGTTGAGACCTGAAATTCGAGGGGTTTGTAGATTGCGCCAGCCCAATCGGTGAAGGAAACAACTTGAAACGAAGCTGACAACATGGACGTCAACACAATACGTTTACAGGACGAACAACAGGACACCACAACAAATCGGCTTTCTGTCCTTTAGCGCAAAGAGCACCAGGACACTTTAGAGTTTTGAAGAAGAACACTACTTCATGTTGTGGGACAGAAACTTTGTCTCAAGTAAATATGTAAAACGTAAATATTAACGTCAATATGACTAAAATCTGTGGTTATTTATGGCGATCATAAATCTTAGGTGAATATATGTCACTTCCTGTGCTGAACACCACCTGTATATGAAGAATGTCTTGTATAGATTGTTTGTTTGTTTGTTTGATTGAGGTTTACGCCGTACCTTTACTCATTTGACGGAGTGCCAGACCAATTGGCCAAGGAAACCACCCTAACAACCGACAGAAATGACACCACAACGCATTTACACCACCAAAAAACAGGACGCCACAACAAACCGGCTTCCTGATGCCCATTATCTTGGAGAGCAACTTAAATAATTAAGTAAAAACTGTTGTTTTTTTTTTCGTTTTGTTTCATATAAATCAAAAGGTACACATATTAATATTAATATCATATGATGCTATTATCACTGGCGATATACCAAAGTAAAGCAGAAGAGCATATAACCAGGGTCGACTTTGGCACGCAGGTAATCAAAGAGTAAATTAAAAATGTATGCTAATAATTGAATATACTGATAAGAATGCCTTAGCATAAACATATTTAATGTTGACGAAATTTGAGTTTGTTTTCTTACCTCATGTTTGATGTAAGAATCTCTCGTGGTGGCAATCACGCGGCCGGCGTTATTCTCGCACATCATCGTCACTTCCGTTGACAACATGAAATATTTCTCACACTTCGTTCCTCTCTCCCATGCTGTTTTGTCCAAGATTTTAGTCATGGCTGGAAGAGGGCCTTGGAGGACCAGCTTATAATCCCCTAGTAGAAATATCAATGTACGTTTAAAAAAATACTTGCTTCGTTATGCATTTGACCAAAAACCCAAACTCATGGGAATTTCTAGATAGTGTGGATAACGTATTTTTTGTTCCCCGTTTCCCAAAAATTCATGGTTACTATTAACCAATTTTCAATTTAAGTCAAATACGCACAAACCAATAAGGCACCGTGTGTTATAGTAAAACGCATGAGTTCAAGTTTTTTTTCTCAAAAAGTTAAATGAGAGGCTTTCAGTTATTCCACATCCAGATTTGTAGGTTAAGTGAAAGTTTGAGAATAACAACAACAACAAAAACAACCAACAACAATAAACTAAAAGTTCTGCTATTTAAATGTATATGATATTTAAATGTGGATGTGTCAATTTGCTGTCACATCTGGACAACCATTTTAAGTACCGACGTCAACCGCGATGAGATTAAAGGCTTTTACCTTAAATTCGAATTATGGCAGGATTTCTCCTGGCTCGTACAAGCCTTGCATCCATTGGATATATTATATTTCAATTTAACTGTTTTAATTTATGGAGAAACAAAAGTGTCATTGGTTCAAAGTTATCCAGAAAATAAATAACGAAACAAAAAAATGGATATTCAAATCAGCTACTAAGGATCTGTATTAATGTATTACCTGTCAAAGGCCCGGATGATATTATCAGCTGTTCATCACCATTGATAATATAAGACCAGTAAGCCACATAGGTCTCTCCTAAATCTTTGCGGTAGATTGGAGTAGGATCTGAATAAATATTTGGAAAAAAGCAATGTTACCGGAAAAGCGAAAATGAAAACAGAACACGCTATTGTCATTCAGGAAGGGGGACTTGTAGAAATACTATAAGTAATTTAACTTAACAGCTTATAATCAAAACTCAAATCAACATCAATGTAACCAAACGGTAACAAATCGTCAATTTTTAACAAACATATATACAGAAGAAATATTAAATCAAGTTTACTGTTAGCCTGCATGCTGTAGGATTACAATGCAAAACAGTGCTTAAAATTGCTGGCATACCAGTACTGTTAACATACCAGACATGGTCTAACAGTTATAGCAGATCGGTTTCATTATACTGACAAAAGATACTGAAACAAGTCTATACCGGAAATAGTGTTGATCTTAACGCGGTCTTCCATCTCAAAGAGCGTATCGAGACTCTCAAATGGCACCTTTGGTTGTCCGCCATATATACTACCAGCATTCGAGGCAATGAGGCTCAAAAACAACAAGCAATTTGTCCTGCAAGATAAGTAATCATATCAGTTATCGAAAGATGTATAGAGGTTGTTGTATACAAGATAAGTAATCATATCAGTTATCGAAAGATG
>JAVFBZ010179328.1:0-15536 GCA_032466195.1 Katharina tunicata
CTAGCTTAGAGTTCCAATCCATCAACAAAACCAGCTTCCTGATGCGCCCTAGGTTAGAGTTACAATCCAACACAACAACAAAATCAGCTTCCTGATGCGGCCTAGCTTAAAGTTACAATCCAACACAACAAAATCAGCTTCCTGATGAGCCCTAGCTTAGAGTAACAATTCAACACAAGAAGAAAATCAGCTTCCTGATGCGCCCTAGTTTAGAGTTACAATCCAACACAACAACAAAATCATCTCCCTGGTGCGCCCTAGCTTAGAGTTACAATCCAACACAACAACAAAATCAGCTTCCTGATGCGCTCTAGCTTAGAGTTACAAGCCAGCAGAACAACAAAATCAGCTTCCTGATGCGCCCTACATGTAGCTTAGAGGTACAAGCCAGCATAACAACAAAATCAGCTTCATGATGCGTCCTAGCTAGTTACAATCCAACACAACAAGAACATCAGCTTCCTGATGCGCCCTAGTTTAGAGTTACAATCCAACACAACAACAAAATCATCTCCCTGGTGCGCCCTAGCTTAGAGTTACAATCCAACACAACAACAAAATCGGCTTCCTGATGCGCCATAGCTTAGAGTTACAATCCAACACAACAACAAAATCGGCTTCCTGGTGCGCCCTAGTTAGTTACAATCTAACACAACAACAAAATCAGCTTCCTGATGCGCACTAGCTTAGAGTATAATCCTACACAACAACAAAATCAGCTTCCGGATGCGCCCTAGCTTAGAGTTACAATCCAACAACACAACAACAAAGTCAGCTTCCTGATGCGTCCTAGCTTAGAGTTACAATCCAACACAACAACAAACTTAGCTTCCTGATGCGCTCTTGGTTAGAGTTACATGCCAGCACAACAACAAAATCAGCTTCCTTATTCGCCCTAGCTTAGAGTTACAATCCAACACAACAACAAAATCAGCTTCCTGATGCGCCCTAGCTTAGAGTTACAAGCCAGCACAACAACAAAATCAACTTCCTAATGAGCCTAGCTTTGAGTTACAAGCCAGCTCAACAAAATCAGCTTCCTGGTGCGCCCTAGCTCAGTCACGCGAAGTTCTCGAGGCTGTCCAAGGGTTGCCCGTTAACCAGTGAAGAATACTGTCGCCATATATACAGGTAAAATTCTCTGCAGCGCGGGCGTTAAACACCAATCAGTTAGGGACAAACTATAACATTATGTTCAGGTGACCTAGTTAATCTAACACCGAAATAAGAATAAATTGAACAGTTAACAATAAATTAAGCAGAATCACCTCTCGTGTTTCTATTGAAATGCAATGCACATATTCAGAGAGACGAATATTTTTACAAAAGCTCCGTGCTCCAATAACCGATGAATACATTTGCTACTGGAATTCCAGTGAAGTGAAAACTTTAAAGGAATATTAGATAGAAAGTAAAAGCTATAGAAGTAGTCACCCTTTATTCAGCATACAATGATATGTGACGGCTCTTGACATGTTAATTGTTGAAACCTTTTGGGACCCATTTTCGATATCGTGGTATTCAGGTTGTCCGTCTACAGAGGATATTTTTGTCTCCATATTTCACAAAAGTACATATCCAAAGACGATTTTATTACTTACTTGTTTTGGTGTTTTTTAAACGTTCTGCTCATTCTTATATAAGGAATATTTTACTGTAAAAAAAATGTAAAAAAAAAATGTAGACTTACAAATACATAATAAATAGAGAAGTTGAAATCCATAGAATCGTGTTAGGTTACTGCTACAGCTTCTAAATGCCGCTAAAACAAGTTACATTTAAACCGAGCATATAATCAAAAACTGGTAATATATAGCGCGATTGTGAAATGAATACATATGGATTTTGAAAGCACCATGCTTATCAGGCATTTATACGTGGATTACGAACATTGAAATACGTGTAGAACTCGTGGACGTATATAGATCTCATTTCCTATATATAACCCGATTTCCGGAATAAAAACATTTACTCGGCAAAGTTGAATAGTGTTGAATAAAACAACAAACCAATGTTCAGAGCATATTCAATGGCAAGCCGAATTCAAATTTCGCAATTCAATATTTTCGATTTAGTTTTGGTTATACTTGATGTTTGGGTTCTTTCCCGTTTTCAGCTCTTCAGTAACCTGTTTCAAATATGAAATTATCTATTCACGGGGCCGAGCCGTGACTTAATTGTTTGGGCCTTCGGATACTGAGTCCCTTTCAATCCGTTTGGTATGTGTTCGAGACCCTTGTCTCAGCTATATTACAGGCAAGTTTTCTGGCAGCTGTGGATATCGCCGGGTGTTTTTCTTTTACGAGGTTTCTTCACAGTATTCAACTATACACCGGTAACTCAAAGTCGTCATAAAAACTGAAATACCCTGGAGTACACTACCGTACTCAATTACAAAATAAGTCACCGTATGAGTTTAAAAAATATAGAAAACAATTACCCACAGATTTGATATTATCATATATATTAGCCTTCATTTAACTCCTCTCCCATTCTCCATTATAAATGATGTTCATTGCAGAAACCTTTTCGCGACCCATTATTGGTATCGTTTACAGGATTATTCCTGATGCGTACTTCCTGGTAAGTATTTATACGTATAAGTAGGCCTACTGAAAATTTACCTTTTAGTATGCAACTCGAAAATGTCGTAAAGACTACAGCAGCATAAGTTATACTATATGTGGAATCGAATATAATTCTTAAATTAAAACGTGTAATTTCTTCTTTATTTTTACTGTCCTCTTGCAAATTGATTTTTGGTGCACTTTTTGGTATTGGTATGCAGCATTTGAGTGGAGGTTAATGGTCAGTGTAATATGAAAGCCTAAAAAGGTCCCATTTGGTGTATGGAGACTGTTGAGTGAGGTGTGATTCGACTGTTGTTACATTCTGAAGCAGGGCTGTCAGACCCCTATCATCTTCCAAGGCGGCTTGTTCAAAATTTCAACCATCATTACCTGTCGTGTACTCGACTAGGACTGATTAAGGTATGTGTGCTAGGGGTTTTCGCCCAACGAAAGCTTGGGATGGAGATATAGGAACCAAACGTTAACATTACGGCTTCTGTAAAATTAATGGTGGTCTGTGGCCATGTATTGATTCATTTTAACACATTGGAAAGTGTTTTAATATCTCCGACATTTGAAATTTCAGAGAATTTAGTTCCAAGTGTTAAAAACAGCATTGTTTGTGACATAACGATGTTTACTGACATACTTACTAGGTATCTCACACAATTTTTTTTGTGAATGGTGTAACGATGTAGTGCGTGGCTTTTTCGTTAAATTTTCTTTATCAAAAAGTCTGCTGGTTACATAATAGTTGTGTTTATAAAATATGTTCTCAGTCAGCGATGAAGTGAAGACCATAATTAAGCATAAATACAAAAATAATATGATTACAACTTTTCTCATGTAGTCAGATTTTGTTTTAAAATAGTTTCTATTGCCTATGGATTTTAAATTGGAGTGAAGTGAAACGTTTGAAAACCTTCCACCAAAGTTTATTAGCAACAAGTAAATGTTTAGAAATTAAATCCAACTTGAAACTGAGTAATATATACCCGCCGTTAAAAAATGACTCTCGTCTGTTAATTTTTTTGTTTGCTAATTTGTTGGAGGCTCGTGATTTTCAATGTAGGCCTATCACACAGGCTCTCGTTGGATAATCTCTATATGCCAAACATTAAAACAAGACTCTAAGCTCTGATAACATCTGAGAGTATTTTTAGGCCAATAACGTAACTCTGGAACTGTATCTGTATGTCACGGTGCCCCAGTCTGTTTTCTATCTCCACTCCTCTTAAAAACCTTGAACCACGGCGATATGGTTTAAAAATAACTTGTAACCTGACACTATCCAATCGGCTGGGAAGTGAACATTTCCAAGTGTTTATCTAGCAATACAGTATATATGTATTGAAACAGACACTCGTTTATGTAGTGTCAGTCAAACTTGACGGAAGTCCTAATTTAATCTACTCATTAATCGAAAACACAAGTTCAAGGTCGAGCTCAAGGCTTGGAATAAAACGTATATGTTTGACCTAATTTTACTGCGAATACGTACAATATTGGTCAAACTTTTAAACTTATGAACTTTTTAAAGTTATTCAAACAAATTTTAGTTGTGGCTGTACGTTGTACTTTAGAAAATTTCACTCAGAATATGACGGTATGTCAGTCCAGTGAAGAAACCAATAAACCTGCAAGTCACTGGCAGCAATTTGACAAAATACGCATTCTCTTAACGCCGTATTTAAGATCATATCATTCGTATGAGAGAGTGCCAGCCGCATAGGGGGATCGAGGAAAGCCGCCTCAACAACACTGCCAACCGTCAGATAAAGACGCCACAGGACAATGACAGGCTTGAAACAAGACGCCACAACAAATCGGCTCACTGATGCCTTCTAGCTCAGACAGCACCAGGGCACAGGAGGTTGCCGCCAACAACCCACGACTACAAATAGATGTCGGTGAAATAAAAACCTTTGCATTATATCCTGCTCCAATTAGAATCTCTGAAGGACCGGAACTGTTCGAGCTGCTCGACTCTGACTGTTACTGACTGCATGGTAACCTAACAAACATATCGTGAGAAAGAAGAAACTAAATTAACATTTTGAAATCTGCACACGATCAAGTATTTATGACAGGCAAACACTAAGACGGAATTCAAATGTGTTATTTTATTGTCTACTCTCGAAGAGGCTCTATAAGGGATTGTAAAATATACCTCTAGTGAATAATGCGAACAAAAACAAAGCTTTATGTAACTCACTCACGATTGTTTTTATTATTCTTGCGTGACACGGATTTATATCTGCATTGTGTTTGTTTTGCACATTGCACATTGCACGCAAACAAAATGACAATGACTTATTAAACAGCTTGTATTTTCCACGGATGACTCATTCAGCTAAAAATCTGGGGCAAATATCGATTAAGGCACATTCCAGGTCGGAGTGTTTTCCAAAATGGTCGCACTGAGGTCAACGCGATCAGCAGCAGCCGAAAATGGGGCGCGAGAAGTTCACAGTTGACTTAGATCCTGACCAATCGAATCGTTTTTCTTATTTATTCATGACCCAAGGAACAAATAAATAAACCATTGTTGCCTGACATAGATGGCACATTTAGGGAGACAAGAAAATATAAATAACAGTGTTTTCATCCGCATTATCGGCGCGCGGAATCGTTATAGATCAGTTTTTTGTAGCAAAGGATTGGTTTAAGAGAATAAGCCTGTTCGTTAGTCATATAAGCCATACGTTCACTGCTTCAAACACAAGAATCAACCTACAATCAACTCGAAGCAGTTTGTGTCGAATTGTTTAAAAAAATAATAGTGCAATAAAGAAGTCACCGCCATTTCATGAGATACAAGCTCTGAAAACGTCAATCACTTACATCACAAAAATAGCTTTGTTGTGGACGGGTTACCAATAATAGGTTTGGCGTCCGTTGCCACTGTTTGTTGTCCATGACATCGAGGGATTTTTTTTCACGTGACTCTTTGGGCAGGCACGACGAACAAATAGCCGTTTTGGAATAAAGTAGGTAAGGCGTTTGTGAACACATTATCCACCATTTTGTTAATTATTTCAGAACACTTCTTATTGTGTCGATCTTTTATAACAAATTATTTCAAAACAATTCTGGATTTTTAAGATTTTCAATTTAACTTGTCAGTGTAATATTTACTCGTGTTTACGAAGCATTTATTTACATTAAATAATTGTTTATTAAGTATGGCCGCTGAATTCTTGGCATCTCCATTTTCTGCAGAGTAGCCTCGCTATTCCTGTATAAAATCGTTAAGCCGCTTGCATGTGATGTAGGCCTATCACTGATTATAATAAATGCGTCGTTAAAATCTGAGCTATGTGGGTCGGTATCAGATGACGAAACTTTATTAGAGTTTGTAGCGACAGCTTGGAATCGTTTTCATTATCCAGCCTGTTGTGAAAGGAGTTTGCCTCTAATGAAGTATGGCTGTTTGGTAATACACGGAAGTGATCCTTCACGTGGACGTATCTGCCTCCCGCTAGAGGGCAGATTTTTTTATTATCTAATAGCGACACCTGGTGGCCTTTGACACAATGATGGAAAATAACGATCGCTCAACAAGGGATAACATCGAACGTCAGTTGTTCTCTCGGGGTTTAATTTGCATTTATATAGAAAGCTATTGTATACATCAAGCGTTATGGAAGTAGCCTAGAAACTAAGAATTCCAACACCAATTGGATATGCTTAATTTGTTGCACAGAGGCATTGAAATTGATTATACTGCTTCATAATACACCGTTTTACCCATACCAAAAATTACATTATATTCCTGTATATTTATATCTACATCGTCCTTGGTAACATATATGTGTTTATGTGTTGATTTTAATTATGTACCTTAACTCTGCCTTGTGATTTCTTTCACATTGGAATGTATTGTTTTGTTCGATGTTATCCGTCAACTATCGCCAACATTTGTGCATATTATATTTTAGCTAAATAGCCTTAGCAATTTATAGTACATTCACAATTCAATTTTTGACTATATTGATGCACTGAAAAGAAACCAACAAGAATTGTCTCATTTTTATATTACGTAGTACTAGGTGGTAAGAGGTAATATGCCAATAGGCCATGCGGCTCTCGTTCGCTTCTTTTTGACTTCCGGGTTCATTATTGATACTCTGGCGCATTCGGAATGATATGCTATTCTGCTTTGGGTGTAGTTAAAGGACCAGAGAGAACAGTTTTTATCTCTTTTCTGATGTTCTAACTAATAAAAGGTAGCGTGTATTCTGGAATGAATCTTATTAAATCTCTTTCCTCAAATGACGTGACTTACAGACCCTTTACAATTTTGCTTTATTGACACTCATATGAACTGGAATCCATTCGTTATACCGAGATCTCTGTATTCGCCCATCAAACGAGAAGCTATTAAAGGTAAGATGATGATCGACACGTGATAGCGTTGTCACGTGTTACAAAGTCAACCAGGCAAAGCTGTGTCACTCTTGGAAACAGAAAACCGCAAGTAAATATTTTAATCAAATAATCAAATTAATCATATATTTCTAAAGATGTTGGTGTTTTATAGAACTAAACAGTCCTTAACGGCCCAATCGACTCGAGATTTAAAAACAGAATTTATATAACTGGCCGTTATGGAATAATTACATTCAGCGGGGGTTTCAGTATTGACCAGTGGTCAGATAGAAGTAGGTCACATCGCGTGTACAGTTATTTAGGATTGTATACATTGCCATCGGAGTATGTAAAAAATAGTACAATATGGATATATGCGATCGTCGATCACAGAATATGTTAAGGTGTTTCCTAAATCTAACCATACTCGCACCCCGACTTGGCCTTTCATGCTAGCTAACATCCTCAATAATTCTTGATGTAATGATTGATAGTTTGGTCAATCTATTGATCGACTGATGGATTGAGCGATTTGTTTTTTAAAAAAGTGTTAGGTTCGCCGTTGCAAAATCGCCAGATAAAATTTCAATTAATTTCCGGTTGTCAAGGGACTGGGTCAATAATTCGAATTAGGTCAGTATATTAATATTTGACACAGATTTGGCGAACACTAATCATAAAAGGCTGTTTTTTTAGTTTACATTAAATCTGCAATTTTGGAACTTTTTCTTGAACTAAAAAACAGGGGTTGGAATTGAAAAAAAAGAGCTTCACGTTTACGTCTTGAAAAATATGAATAATTAGTATGCTTATGTAATAAATCAAAAACACTTAATCTTTGGATGGTCCTATTTACAATTTTTAATAACGTTATGCAATTTGATTCGTAATATAGGAATATTATTAATATATGATTCGTAAATGAGGAAACGTACTTTTACTTATTTCAACACTGCCTGTAATTTCACTTAAATAAAAGGTGTTATGCTGAAAATGACATGTCTTTGGTCAAGGTCAAGGGTATTTGACAAAGGTTTTGAGTAAATGCCTATATATCAGCTATTCTCTATTTACCAAGTTAAAAAGACTTGAACACGTCAACAGTACTATTAGTGAGTGTGTTACGTAAATACCTACGGGTGGTTAGGTGGAAGCCTCCTGTGTCCTGGTGCTCTCTGAGATAAGGGTAGCCAGGAAGCGGATTTGTTGTGGTGTCCTGTTTTGTTAATTCTATGTAAATGTATTTCCTGTCTTGCATCTTGCCAGCATGGTTTAAGGTGGTTTCCTTCCCCGATTGGACTGGCACGCCGTCATATAAGTGAAATAATCTTGAGTACGGCGTAAAACCGCAATCAAACAAACAAACAGATAAAGAAACCAGTAAATATATATATTTAAACAGAGACGAATATATAACTTGACTATTATTAGGTATGCAATATATTCCCGGTTTTTGTGAAGCTAACCTAGAAGCGTTGTTTGTTTCTCATCTTCGATACTATGTCGTTAATAAATGTATCAATTTGGCTGTAATCCAAGATACATGATTATTTTACTTGTTTTGATTATTTCTTTGTTTGATGTTAAATGCACCGATAGTTAGGCAGAAGTTAAACCGGCCTTTGTGAGCTTTTAATAACAAAGCACTTCGGTTCAATCGAAATAGAAGACTTGAACACGAGACAGGCTGTCGATCTCTATGATTCTCTCTGATCGTATGTCAACAACTGATTCTTAACGGCCGATTGATATAGGAAATGATAAATATTTAACTACTTAGCGTGATCTGACAGCACACAGAAAGACCTAGCCTGAATAAGATAAGTCATTTAGGTGGCAACCACTTTGTCGATGACCAAACATACATTTACCTCGCACCAGTATCATAACAAAGACTGTTAAGGTACACAAAATAGATTGGTTTCTCAGGGTTTCCAAACCGAGACACGTTGTATATACAATGTAGACCTGTCTAATTTTTTTTTTTTGCAGTATTGACCATCGGGAACTCAATATACCTAAAATTTAAACTGTTTTAATATAATGATTATCATTAAATTAGCATACGTTATCAGCTAATATCCGAGTAACAAATCAATGTTTTGTACCTCTGAGATCGAAGCAGACGACATCTTTGACACCGCCCAATCAAAAGAAGAAAACGGAATTGCTGTTGGGGATTGGTTGACATTATGCGAGGTGTATAACAGCTTGAGTTATACAACTCGAGTCAATATTACGGGTTACACATTGACCATGTGATACATTTTAGCCAATGGATGATCAGAAAATATGATATAAACATCAAGTCATATAATATTAATTGTCGGGAGCTTGGTCTATATATCACGAGATCATAGTTAAAGCTTATTAAGAACATATAATGTAAATTCCTTTGTCATGTCCTCCGTTCTGCAACACAGCAATGTTGTTAATGCCTATTAGAGTATTGGACCTGAAATCTAAACTGGTTAATGATTTTTGATGATTGTAATTTGTTGTTGTTGTTGGAAAAGTGCTTGTAAGGCGCACGTTTATCACCAAGTGTAAAAACTAGGTCTCTGGGTCACTGGTTTATAAAATAGGCGTCGAACTAGCCAGGGTCACCCAGCGGTCAGTTCTGGTCTTTCACGAATGTTTATGGAAGACACCGTCCAGTCATTAAATACTCACATTCCTATATATGTCATCTTATATCAGCGTGATTAAAATGCAGAGCTGCTTTACCGGAGGTGAATTGAGACATAATACTTATTTTAGCTGAATGCTGTTGGACCAAATGTACTTCTACTTGCTTCAGCTGGCCTGTTCCCACCCATATTGCTTCATCAACAATATAATACCATAAGATAAGCACCACATGCAGTAGATGGCCCATAAAGGAAAGTATGTAATCTTACAGAACAATCCACAGAAATAAATTGGTTTCGTTTTTCTCATTATCCCTGAGAGAACAGGTGCATAAGAAGCGCTTAATAATTCGATGAGTGCGCTCCGCACATCTAACATTGTGTCAAGGGGCCGCGCCGTGGCTCCATGGTTGAGTGTTGAGCTACAGAACCCCCTTCACTGTACCCGGAATAGGATCGATCCCACCAGTTTTCCGGTGGCTGCGGAGATCGCGGGGTGCATGGTTTTTACGAGGTTTCTTCCCGGTTTTCCACCATATACCGGCAACGCAAATTATAAAGATTAGTAAGCCGTCACATAGGTGAAATACTCTTGAGTACGACGTTAAACACCAATGAAACAAACAAACAAACGTTGTGTCAATTGTTTGTCGTCTAGGTAACCGGGTTGGGGACGAACGCATCAACCCCATTTGTTGGAGGAACATGGATTCTGTTTTAGTTGTTTGATTAGGGTTTTACGCCGTAGTTGAGGATATTTCACATGTAGGTGTGACGACTTGTAAGCCCAGTAGGTGCAACAAGACATCCTCTACATAGCTGACGTCATGATTAAAACAAAAACACGGTAATAAATCCCATACCCGATTTTTGGTTCTTTAAAGAATAATACATGGTAATTTAAAAAGATTTACACTTTTATCGGGGAAGGTAACGTGACTACGGAGTTCGCTGGGCTGTTTTAATGGGGTTTCTTTCTGATTTCCAGTCTATCAAACACCGGCAGTTCATCACATACATGTACGTTTCAATACGGCGTTAAACGCACAACACTTAATCTATAATAGTAGACGTTATTGATAAGATGTGTGTTCCATTGACCGCGTGTTAAACAGTCGCCTACGCTTTAAATTTTATCCACTCCTCAGTATAAACATTTACATCATCGACTAAACTGGTATGTTTTTAACACAGCGTTAAGCCTTCTCAGCTGTCATACTGAGGTCGTGTCACCTTGGATCCATTGTTTATAGCCACATGTGATTCACTTGGAAATTAACGTGTTGTTCACTTATTGTCGGCAACTAATAAATTGTATTGTATCATATGTATAAAAATGTTTGGGAACGAAAGGGTGCAGGCTATAAGAGCTGAGTTGTTCAATATACCTTAAAGGCAGTGTGGTATTTCATTATTTTGGCGTAGCCAACTGGAGTCATGAAATACGATGGTAAAAAAGTTGTTCAAACCCCAAACTTTCAAAATGTGATTCTCTCCTGGTGTTGATTGTAACGGACTGATGGAAGTGTAAATTTAAATATTAAGTAACGCTTTCAGGATAGTCGAGTTGCACAATGGAGTATTTCACATACAGATTAAGTGTTAGAGTATAAACAACTAATAGAACAATGGTCTTCTTGAAGAATTGCCCTTTCACTTGTAACTTTTAATTAAAATGTAATATTAAACATATAAACTCTTTCAATCCAAGGAAAACTTTCGCCTTTTTAATTCGCAGAATCCAGATTTATCAGTTTAAAGTTCATTTACTATTTTAGGCCTGCATAGTGAAAACTTATGTGTAGCAAGAATGCCTGGAACAGCTAATAAACATGTTTGTTTATGTTGGGTAAAATGGCGCACCAAGGAAAAGATTACATCGCAGTGTTTATTTAGTTTTTAAAGAACCATGTCAGCTTGTGGTCCCACGAAAAATTCCTGAGACTTGGAAAGTCAGAAAGTGACCTCAATAGACCTCAAGGAAATAATTCACAAAATTAGGACAAAACGCCAAGAGAAAAATTAAACCACGACCTCGGATAGTTGATAGGGGTCATCTGGGGGTCAAGTTCAGAATGAAAACATTTCCTATTAACACATCATTCAAAAATCTCCATACACTAACGTCAACCTATTTACGCTTACATAACAAATTGGCCATAAACCATGTCTAGAATTATAACCTTCTGCAAACCTCTATTAACCTCTTTTATCTCCACTTACCATCTAAAGGTCACACTTTTTCTACGAAGGTAGTTCCCGATATTTACTAGTTTATAGCTTCGGAAGCCAACCTATCCCGGACAACAGAAGACAGGCTGATACGCACGAGCTTAGTTTCAAACATTTCCGCAATAAAAGCGATGATACCTGATGTGAGTTTTACTACATCTTTAACTTTTTTTTTTTTTTTTTCTTATCTTTTACATTTTCTCTCTCCTAAACTTGCATGATTATGAAGGCATTAGTAGTAAGTTGTTGAAGTTGACTAATCGGGTTACTACGGAATCTGTGTCAATATTATATATCAATTCGCTACAATGGGAAAGATACCCGGAACAATGGAGATTGGCAAATGTTTGCCCGGTGCACAAAAAAGGCAGTAAAGAAATTATCAGTAATTATCAACCTATTTCCTTAAAAGTCGGTCGTGACTTTATTCCCACCTAACTAATCATATCGTACTTTAAAATGTATACCTAAAGCTATGGTGAATAAATAAACTAAACTAGACTAAACTAAACTGTATTCTCTCCAAACCAGGTGATGGAACAATAAATCAACTTGTTAAGATTGTGCATAATTCGTATGAAAGCCTTGATAATGGTAAGGACGTCTGTGTGGTTTTCTTAGATGTAAGTAAAGCTTTTGATAGGGTTTGGCACAAGGGCCTTCTGTACAAGCTGGAATCAATAGGTGTTAGAGGAAGTCTACTGGAATGGATGCGCAGTTATTTGACAGGTCGTAACATTCGTGTCACGGTTGAAGGGAAAACCTCAGTGTCTCACTCAATAAATGCAGGTGTTCTTGGTCCTCTATTGTATCTTATATACGCCAATGACGTCACCGACGGTCTTGAATGTGACATACATTTATTTGCCGATGATACGTCATTGTCCACTCAAATTGATGACGCCCCTACAACTGAGTTGCGCTTATCACGTGATCTTGACAAACTGTCTAATTGGTCAAAGCAATGGTTCATAACGTTTAATGCTGATAAGTCCATTTACCTCGTTATATCTAAAAAACCAAACCGTTACGCCAGCTGGATATTAAATTAGGTGGCGTCGATCTCAAATTGGCAAACAATCATAAACATCTAGTCGACTCACCTGGTCAGATCATATTTAAGACATAATTGAAAAAGCTTCTAAAATCCTTTGCTTGCTTAAAAGATCTAAATGTTTGCTACCCAAAGTATCATATATAGTTAACCTGTATAAATCACTTGTCCAATCTGTGCTTGATAACGGTGACATAATTTTTGATAACTGTACTCAAAACGAATGTGACTCTATTGAAAAGGTTCAGAGACAAGCCGGGTTCTTATGTACCGGTGGGTTTAGGCATACAAGCCATAATGCACTTCTACGGGAGTTGGATTGGGCACCATTGAAGAATAGGAGATACCTAAGAAGATAACATCTTATGTATAAAATTCAAACTCATGATGTATGTACCAGAGTATTTATCTTCACTATATCCATCGTCAGTACTATCTGTATCTAGACGTCGACTTCGTAATCAATATGATATCTCTGTCATTCCAACACGCACTGAGTTTTTTCGTAGATCTTTCTACCCCCAAACAGTTAGAGATTTAAATACTCTTAGTGCTGAAATAAAACGATCTCCTTCGCTTAATGAATTTAAACAAAAGATAATGAACCTATTAAATTTGACATGTAATGATTTATATTCGTATTCTTATGGAAATTTTGTTGTTAATCACTTTCGAATGAGAATGGGCCTTAGCCATCTTCAATATCAACTAGCTCGATACAACATTGTTCCAAATAATCACTGTTTTGATCACGAGACCCCAAGACACTACTTGTCCGCCTTTTGCTGCCTTGCGAAGAGATTTACTCACTACGGTTGTAAACATCCTAAGTACAGGTGTTCATTATACAATGTTTATTGATTTATTACCTGATCACTTGACCGATGTTCTCTTAAAAGGTAGTAATGATTTATCAGCTGATAATAATAGGTCTATTTTTGATGCTATATTTACATATATAGATAAAAGTGGTAGATTTAAGACACTGAAGGACTAGTAAACTGTATAGGTGCAGATTCTATGTTTCATGTTATCTTGTACAGCTGATATTATGTTGTTAAACAATTTCTTTGTCATCAAATGTTAAAAATTCTGTATAAATTGTTCTATAGAGGAGACCACCTAGTGATCTCTGGACTGTGTTCAATCCTTTGGAAAAAAATAATGCAACACAATTGCAATAATTATGCTACGGCCTGAACTGTATTCGTCTATTTCCTTTTCATAAGTGACCAATTTCCCAGTTTTGAACTCAAACAACTCAACAACCCCTTGCGCACTAATCATTTTCCGACGTTATTTGTGGATCTACTTGAATCTATATACAGCACGTTTTGTATGTATAGGCCAGTCCCTTGAGTCCAATCTCCATGTCGACCTTAGGTATACAAGGTGAGTTTTCTAGTGGCTGCGGGCATCTTTCGAAGTTTCTTCCAAGTTTTCCCCAACAAACCGGCAAAGAAATGTCGTCATGTACGTGAAATACTCTTGAGTATACGACGTTGAACACCAATCAAATACATGAATAAAATTGATGTTTTCTTGTTTCTGTTATGTTCGTGTTTAATGTTTTGGAAACCGGCTTGCCCCAAAATTATAACGGTCAACGTTGGCAAAGCGATAGACGGGAGCTTAGACAGAAGCTTTGACAGCTTAATATCGAGGTTTTGCGAATTGTTCCCGGAAATGGCAAGCTAAACGGATGATCTGCATTTAGCAATAACCAGTTATTAAATCGATAGATACGATTAGCCCTTAAAGAGGATTATTGCGGCGGCACTTGCTTTTCAATATGTGTGTCATATAGTGTTGCTAAATAAAAGTCCACATCTCCAACCTAGAATTGCGACAGGCTACGTATTTCGACCCCAGGTGGTCCGAAGTGAGTGGGCGAGAAGGAGCCGTGTTATCCCTTGGCAGAGGCCTGTTCAATTGGCCGATCAGCCACACGGGCGCCACGCGAGCGCTTCTCAAGCACGGTCACCAGTTGGCTTGTATGTTTTGGATAGTAAATAAAATATGTTATCAACAATTTACCTTTTGCGTGTTTATTATCTTTGCGACAGACACACAATCGAGAAAAAATGTAAAGAAATCGATTTTATTAAAAAAAATTAAACTACCTTATTATATTATAGATACCTTATTATGTTATAGATATACACAGGTTCTGAAACAGAACGCATCTATTCTATACGACATCGCCTTTAAAACGTCCACATTTCAAGTATTCAAACTACGTAAAGTTTACCACATAAAGTGAATTAGGCGTTCTGCTTCAGAACCTGTGTATATCTATAATATAATAAGATAGGGACAAATACATTTTTTTTAAATCGATTTCTTTACTTTTTTTCATTTTTCTCGATTGCGTGTCTGTCGCAAACATAATAAACGCGCAAAATGGTAAATTTTTGATAACATATTTTATTTATCATCCAACGTCTTTGGGTCTGTTTGTACTAGTTCGTGTTGATGAGAAAATTACAAAGAAACTAGGAATGCTGCAGATCGAACAGACTTCCGCTGTCCAGACTTACGCACACAAAGAAAACTGTTTCCAGTCCATATTCTTGACAGCATGCATGACTGTTGTTTATACCCACAGGCATTTGTATCAATTAGAGTAATTAACATCTGATTAACGGTTGATTACAACGTACGTTGTAGTTGTTCTTT
>JAVFBZ010179339.1:0-15536 GCA_032466195.1 Katharina tunicata
GCTTTTCCTTTCTGGACAGCCGATTACATTCGGAGTGAATATCTAATATGTTTGATTACGGTTATTCATTGTGAAAATTCATTCTTAAATTGATAAGTTTCTATTGTTGGCGAGTTGGTTGGTCAATTAGTTAGTTGAGACGCTCAGTTATATGAGTAATAGATTTATATCCCTTTCATCCATTGGCTTGGGGTTTTACGCCGAACTTTGGGTTATTGGTCATATGACAGCGTTCCAGCCGAATGTGTGAAGCATACCGCCGATAACTACACTAAAAACGAGACAAGGATAGGATGTTACACCGGACGCCGCACCAAACCCAAACCGATCAAGCGAGATCTCCTATGTTCCGCAAGATAGACCTCTGAGGCCTCGATTGGGACATTTTGAATTAGTCTAATACTCTGCCACCAAACTCGTACATTTTACTTAAGTAATAAAATTGTAAAAATATACGAGTGTAGGGTGCAGGGTACCACGCGAGATATCCTCGTACATATAATTGGTATTTATTTATTCCCACAAGTATCGAATAAGACACACAGTTTGATATATATTTCGTAGTCAAGATTATCTTACAATCAATCTCTAGTTAGATATTTAAACCCGGAAATCAGGCGGGAAAAAAATCGTCTTGTGTCCCTTTGCCTTTAGTAGGCAATGGCACGTGAAACTGGTGACGAACACCTGAAGATTTCGGTGCGGTTATTAAAACGTTTTCTGTCTATTTCCATATAACATAAATGACCGCGCCTTCGCTGAGAGTGCTGAGTGTTGGACTGCAGACTCACCCAGACCCGGAGAAGGTTAGAGTCCACAGGGATATCCAGTTCGTTGGGCAATTTGACGTGGTTTGTCTCGGTTTTCCACCATACACCAACAACACTAATCGTCATAAAAGTGAACTTTCCTTAAGTCCGACGTTACACTAGTCGAACTAGGGAGTAAGTATATACATAAACAAAAGACAAGCGGATCAAAGAGAAATTATAACGAATAAAGCAAATGCGAGGTCCTAGTCATTATTTTAAAAAGTCTTCCTACCTAATCAAGACTCCCATTGGTAAATTATTTTCTTCTCTGTATCGTCTGAGGTGCTTGAAGTCAATGTGCTCCGGGGACGCCCCTTCTGCTTCACGGAGTGCGGAGGCATCGGCGTGGTCAAAGAGGAACACCATTTTCTCCCCAAATGAACTAAACTCATAAATAGGACCAAACTTTTGCGCTCTCTTACGAAGAAACGTGTGAGCTTTTGGTCCAAACGAACCAAGAAAGTCCTGGAGATTTCCGACAAACGGCCATTTGCGAGGGCTTGGAAGGCTCTGTGTGCACCGGTCCTGCATAACATCATCTGGGGCAAGTTTGGAAGAGTTCGAATCACACAAAATGTCCATTCTGTGTTTGATTCCGTTATTGTTGTTGTTGTTGATGTCGAAATCGTTGATAAGAGCCCCTGTCTGTGTTGTTCTGTGTCGATTGTGAAGCAGAATAACTTGAGATGTGCATGAACAACACAATCGCCCAACAGCTCCCATTGGAATCTAAGATAATAATAAAAAGATAATTTTGTTTTGATTGATTAAGGTTAATACTCATATAAGGGAGTGCCAGCCCAAATATATTGCTCACTCACTATTGCTTTAAAATTACTCGTTGGTTAAACAGTACAATGGATTTAAATTTTTAAACAAAATAGTAAACACAAAATTGCTACATTATCAGAATTAAGTTTGATTAAGGTTAACACTCATATTAGGGAGTGCCAGCCCAAATATGGAAGGAAACACCCTCAACAGTACCGGTAAAGAGACAAAGGCCTCAAGAGATAGGGACACGCTACCGTTCATCCACCAGCTTGGCAAAAGAAATCGAGAACAAAATAGAGGCAGTTTAAAAGCATCATACCTTCATTTAATGTTTTACGTCAAACATTACAGCTTTCACACTTTCAATAATCGAAATTCATTATTTTGTTCACCTACAGTTCCGTTGAAATGTAATAATATATACGTTGTAAAACGCTTAATAATTTCAGAAACTCACTATTGTTTTAAAATGATTCGTTTGTTAAACAGTACAATTATAGATAAACATTTTTAAACAAAATAGTAAACACAAAATTGCTACATTATTAGAAGATATATTCTCAAATCTATTCAACTTACCTATGTTTATTTATCAGTAGCGTAATTGACAATCTTACTTTACACGGCTATGATAGTGTATTATCATCATTTCCCACTTTTCCTCCAACTGAACCCACTACCCTGCCATCGCACTTTCACACGATATCACGGACTATGCCTATACTAGTAGACTTTCCCTTTTAATATATTCATCGTGGAATGATTTGAAGCGAAGCTTTAATTTATATACTGGGCAGACCATTATCGTCAACAAAAAAATACATAGAAAACTACTAGTGAGTACAACAGCTCAAAGGCATTAAGTTTCAGAAGCAGTTCTGTTTACAGATCATGCAGTTCGCAAAGTTTAGCTTGCCATCGCGATCCGCGGAGAATTTTATCGCGGTCAAGTTGAGGTGACATTGTAATATACAGGTGCACGTTTCTACCGGACAACTGTCCTAAAATAACAATCAAACCGTTACCGACTCGATTCAAGGTCATTGAAGGTCGTGGGTAAAACGTTGGCCGAATTAAGTTTTACCCGAGTTAACATTGTCTGCGTAATCCACCCCGTATCACCCGTTTTAATTACCCCTGTTCCAACGTGCGGGAAACTGTCATTTTATTACATGTCAGCTATATTGTTCTATCAAAGGACTATTTAATGTTCATTTTACAGATATTGTTACGTATTGTTTATGATTTTATTGGAAACTAAGCGAATTGCCTATCAAATTACAGCGATTCAATTGTTTACTTTGTGAATAAACTTCCCTTTTTTATCCATTCTGCAACTCAACGGTTGAGTGTAACTCTATGTATAGTTCATACAATTTTTTTAATAAATTGAAACAAGTGCTACTAGATATCTTCAAACAATTCTCAAATTGATCTGGGGAAAATACGATCGTGTCAAAAGTTTAAATTTGTATGTTTCAATCGTAAGAAAGGTGTATTAGGACGGCCTTGGATGCCATGCGTTAGTGTCAAAGTAGGCTTTTCTATCAATATATGGAGAATAATACAGTCCAATACAATCAAATTATTATCACATATAATAACCACTTTATATTAAATATTATTAAGATTTACAGCCAGTATATTGCGGTCCACAGAATATTGATTCATAACCACTCAGAAGTCCTCGAATGTACAGTATACATCATCTCGGACGTGATACCATCATCGCCATTTTGGCCGGAGCTTATTCACAGCCAAGGTAAAATTACCAATGTAAACAGATTTGTTTTAAATTCAGGACAAATTTTACTCCTAAACTAAATTTTGTCCATCTAAAGATATAAGAAATTCGCTGGGTTTGTTTGCTTATGTGTTCATTGTGCATATGGCGGTAAAAAGGCTTCTGGCGAAGATTTTGAGGCATATTATTACACCTATCACGACTGAGATTAGTGAAGACGTGGAAATAACGAGATCTCGCCCGAGGTTTTGCCGATTGGATTCATAACCTCACTGTCTTCCAAGGACAGATTGTAGAATTGATTCCTCACTTACAAAATGATCTCTCCAGCTAATAAAAACTAACCATAAAACTAACCCTACAGCTAAACCTCACCATATTCCTACCCTTAACATAGCTCCAATACTAACCCGAAACCTAACCCAAACTTTTGAAACTAACCTTTATCGTTTAAACGCTAGTTTCAGGTGACGAGTCAATTCCACAATTAAGACCAAATCAAACAGTTGGTGTATTACAAATTTTGGACAGTTGCAGTTCTCCACTATACAAACAGTACGCCAAAATAAGTTCAATAACTTCAATGTTTGTGTTTATCGATGTTATCTAGTTAACGTGTGTCTCTTCAAATGTTTGGAACAAAGTGCATTTTTTAACGTTTTCTGAGAAAGTCCTATTGCTATCAGACAAACCTGACGAAAAGACGTTTATGCATTTAAGGTGATTATGCTTAAATAGCAAAATAAACCAAAACATTAGCTGAACTGTCCATAATCCGCAACTCACAGCTCCGACATGTTACAGCCAATCGTTCGCGCTTTTTGATTGGCTAGTTGTCCATAGCAACAGAGAACGTTGGGATGCGTTACTGGCTTAGCAACACTAACAGAAACGTTTACTGTGGGGAAAAATTGATTGACGAATTCATTCGTTGGATTTTAACGCTGTGCTAAAGTTTTTTGGTTTTTTTTAATTGATATGACGGGAGGTTTTTTGGTCCAACAGTAAACCGCCACACTTATAGAACCTAATTTGTAAAGGCACTACACCAGAACGGTTGACAAAACCTTGCTCCCCCAGTGCAAAGAATTGCAATATTACCAGTTCGAAACACATAGGCTACTGCCATTAGTTAAAGCGCACAAAACATTAAAAAGCTTCATAAGCTATAGTCGCACAATCCTTTTTTATGTCTAGCTGACACACAACTTAAACAATATATCATTAAACAGGACCTCGGACCTGGGGGAAGGAGGAGGGGTAACTGTTATCTTGTTGTTGTTTGTTTGTTTGTTTGTTTGTTTGTGTGTATGTTTTAGTTTTGGGACTTTACTTTCGGAACCGACGATTCTCAAAGTAATTAATGAAATACTAGTTGTAATTAATGAAAACACTTAAAGCCTGACTTACATTGCTTTATGAACACCCGAATGAGTGAACATTGCTTAATGGAGGAACTCTTTATTCCCAGGAGCCACCTTCTGGTGAGTGAAACAAGGCGTAAAATGCCTACCAAATATATCAATCTAACCACATACATTTACCGCAGATTATCTGATAAAACGTTGGAAAGCAACGACCGACATCTTTATCGTGACGTACTTCTTTGTTAAACTTGCGCATCTCATTCCTAACCATCTCTAATTTCGGTAGCTACAGAAATATGCAATGGATTGTAATGTTCGCACCGTACGGAGCGATGCTGAAACACAACTTGCACTTTCTGTCTTTTTTAATGCTTAATGTCCATTTTAGTCAATTCTTTGTGAAATTTTTATCAAAATTTATATTTGAAGTAATGCTTTTAAAAACAATAATTTAAATGTAACCAATGCATGAGCTGTGCATTTTTTGTACACAAAACATATCTCCGAGATTTCAATTCTGCCAAACACATTTGAAAATCAGTTAGTTGAACAAGTTAAAATGGCAAGTTTGACTTCAATAGTACTCATTTGTTTACAGTACTGTTCTGTAGCGTTGCATATGAATTACATTGTAGACTAACAACGATGCAGAATTCAGCATGTTTGTGAAATTGTGACACGACAAATGGAGCATCTCACTTTTAACCATCTCTTATTTCGCATGCTGCAGAAACAATTCTGGTGTGCAGGTGGCCTTCTAATTACTTACAAAGTAAACATGTCCGCCAGACAGAAATTGAAAGAAAGGTACGATCCTGCATCTGGTGAAATGAACACGCGTCAATCTTAGTGGTTATTAAACAGACAGGGCGGAAGTGTTTAGATATCAAGTCAGTTAAAATGTGATCTTAGCCCATCCTCCTAAACAGATGGAGTTGTCATCTAACCTTATTTTGTTAATGAATGAAATCTACCGCAGGTTTTGAAATGTTATTTTTTATTTTAGTTTGAAAGTAGTCTTCAGGCCTTTTTTTCTAAAAATATAAATACCTTCATTATACTTTTATTTTATTTAACTTGTTTAATTGTTTATTTGCCTATTTTATTTTATTTTTATTTTTGGATTTCCCCACAAAATTCTAGGGATGAAATATTTAAAAAATACCACATGTGTGAGGCGCGGGTAGGTGGGTGGGAGCTACGGGGCACAGGATGCCGATTTGTTGATGGGCCCTGTTTCGTTCTGTCTTACATGTTGTTTACGGTGGTTTTCTTCACCGATTTGATTGACACGCCGTCATATAAGTGAAATACCCTGAGTACGACGTGAAACCCCAATATAAAAAACAAACAAACATGAGTGATGCAAACTAGAGTTATATTACATAGAATCTACTACACCTTATTTTCATTCATTCGTTTATTCATTAAAAACAGAAAAAAAATAACTACGTTCATTCATTGATTTGTTGTGGGCGGTTTGGCTGAAGTAACCTATTCCCTGGTGCTCTCTGGGCTAAACGGCATCAGGAAGCCAATATCTGTTGTGGTATACTCTTTTTATGTCTGTAAATGTATTGTAGTGTCTTCTGTGTTGCCAGCGTTGTTTAATGTGGTTATCCCTCAACGTTTGAGCTGCTCGCCACCTATTGAGTTAAATAACCTTAAGATCAGCGTAAATCCCCAATCAAACAAACAAATCATTTAGTTGTATATATTCCTACTGATGTGAACACTCCAGGCCAGATCTCTCAACTTCTTTTATATACTGGTTGAAGAGTGATGTGACGGTAATTGTGTATTTTTAAATCAAACCTTGTCAAGTAGCTACTGACAAACCAATTATGACAACCGTTACAAACACACACAAAATACAGTCAGACAATCACAAAATGTATAACTTAAAGTGACGGGCTTACGAAGTTGAAATGGCAGGTATATCATTTTAGTACAAGTCTTTATTTTCCTGCTCGCCACTTTGTTGTGACGTGAATTGGGCTCGTATCTCTCTTTTCCCAGGAGGCACAAAAGTAAGTTATATGGGAATTCTGCTAGGACAAAATAGCTGAACGCGGAAACCACCGAACCAACTCGGTGAAGCTCGGGCGGTTTCTTTAAAGTGAAAACGACAAGATGTGTGCGCTCAGATAAATCTTAGAGAAAGTTATATATATTGTCAACTTTGAAAAATTATTTAAAATCGACAAAAAATATCGTACAAATTATCTCTATGCCAATGCTCTATAGTTTCTTATCCAATTGTTGTTTGACTTCGTAATCCTTTTACTTTAATTTGCATCTGTTTTATATAACTTTATTATTTGTTCATTTGCTGTATTCTGCGTTAACATTTTGAGTAAAGGGATTATTTCTATAGCAAGAAATACATAAAAAGAAATATGGCATAAAAGTCATTTATATATTAAACTAACAATATCAACAATTTAGGTAGCTTTCAGTGGAAAACGAGAAATCCTACATAAAATGTAAAACATTAATGTGTGTTTTCTAGCTGTACACCACCTTCGCTAACCAAGGGTTTTATTCCAAGCTACTCTACATTACAACCCCTGGCGGACAGAGCATCTAAAACGAAAGTTTACAGCTGCGCAATTGATTGGTTGTGTTTAAGTGGGAGGCACCAATCAGATTTTATCAATCAGGTTATCGGAGGGAGTAGCTTGTTTGACGTCACTCTGATTTTTTGTAAATTGTAAACGCATATCTGATTGGTTGGATGTAATCGTAACAAGGGGATTAAATTCGAATCTTGATGACTTTATTCACAGATGTCGCCACTATACACTCTGGTAATAGACGCTAGGTCCGCCAAGGGTTGCAATAAGTCGCCGGTAATACAACCCTTGGTTAGTGAAGATGGCTGTACATCAGATAGCAGAAATCAAAATTGAGGCGCACGCACTCAAGGACGGAACTTAATTTTTGTCAAAAAATGTTATGTTAACGTTTGTTTCCTTAGCTCACTCAAAACATCCGTTGGGTGCAAATGTTAGGGGTCAATGAGTCCAGCTTCAGAATGTTATCAGCCACGGCAGCCATCAGTATCTTAACACTACAAAACTTGGTGTCTTTTTCCGACATGTTGATTTAAGGTGTTATTGTAATTACTAACAGTGTAAACATGTCCGCCAAACTAAATGCTTCATAAATGTAGGAGTTCGTCTCTTGTTAAACGAACATATGACAATTTCATGAGTTAGTAAACCAGTAGAGTGGAGGTGTTATGTTAACAAGTCGGAGAAAATGTTTACTTAGAGCTGCTGACAGAACAGATTTAAGTCAAATACGCACAAAATATAAGGGGGTTTCAACGAATTCTGATTGCCTCTATTTTAAGAAGATTTGAAGTTTGTCCATATATTAGATTCAAACAGTTATGCTTAAATAAATAAAAAATATCCAATGGATACAAGGCGTGTACAGGCCAAGATAACTCCTGTCATAATTCGAATTCAACGCAAAAAGGGCCGGCCATTTTTTTTCTCCATATGTATCAACAAAACCTGTAATCCAACGACGGTAAATGACAGAGAGAACATTTTGAATCTTGTAAAGGGTGGGGCTAATAACCGTTGGCTAAAATAACATCGGTACCATTCTTGTTCCAAATCTCCTATCTCCGGTAACTTCCATCCTTTCGATTATCGGCTTTTTGTGATGCCTGACCATTTTGTAGTCCATTAGCGTTTTTTTTTTACCGCTGCAAGTACTATTTGTATCGAATGTAGATAAAAGTATCCTATAGTACATCAAGTGAATTCTGCATTCCTTAATTGCGGAATTCGGAATTGATGCATTCTGCATCAACAAAAATCGACAGAACACGTAACAGCAAACTAAATAAAGAAATTAAATCGAACTATTTAACACAGTAAACTAAAAATAGACCAATGCAAGAACAGAGACATATCACGTGATAAAGGTGAACTGGCGTCAAAGGTCGATTGATCAGGTCATGGGTCAGCGGCCTCGCTATGGAGTTCACACCTATATTCAAAATGCCCACTAATAACACACAAGGTCCGTTTTATACAGATGAGATCGGTATCTAAAAACATGGCCCAGATGTAAAAACAAATGTATACACCCTTCTTTAAATATACTGGCAGAATTTTACGCTTTCAATTTGTTTCTTTCTCGTTGCTGTTGTGTTTTTTTTTTTCAGGGGATGGAATAAACTGAACGCTTCTAAATTTTATCTATAACTCATGTGATTCCGCTTAGATTGTGCAACAGTAAAATACTGAAAGAATGGCATTAGCTAGGCTCAATTACAGTTATAACGTCGGTAAATCTTCCAGTTGTTCAAGGGCATTTTATACCAATACTCATTCATTCATTGAGCTGATACTTTTCCTTGATCATAACGTTCATTCATTCAGCTGTTTACGTTCTTCCTGACGTGTACAGGACCAGACTGGATTTCTCAACTTCTGCTAGACACGGCTTTGTTGTGGTCTGGCAAGCAGACAGAATCGTCTCGACACAAAACAGACAAGAGAACAGCCATCTGGCGCACCTGCCATATTGAAACACACACGGTGTCAACTTGTTTCTTACAAACCCATCATGACAACTGTTTACATCTTAAGATAAGAAAACGTCGGTTTTATCCCTGTCCATCAGATAGCAGACATCAACATGGCAACGCACGTGGCTCAGAATGGAATCACGTGCTTCACAGAGTGCCGGCACGAGGTTTCCTTGACAGGCACCTGTTCCCCAGCAGCCAATTAAATATTGGCAACAAGGCCTTGACATATACAGCATTCATAACGATGTCTGTTTCTCCTTGAATATAACTGACTTTTGGCTCGCAAGCCATTCAGGATTTAAACGAACTACAAACATGCTAGATATACAATTATCATACCACTTGTGCTTCTAAGCTAGTACACAATTTAGTGTTAACCGTTAAAGCTGTGAAACTCTATATTTGCTCTGAGCGAAGAAAAACCTAGCAGAGAAGTAGTGTTTCTACTATCGGTATTTATGCTACGATGCGAGTATTGTGTCTTATTCTTGATGGGGAACGTAAGCCAGACGGGAAAACAGAATTTAGTAGTTTGTCTTCCAGATAAAGGAAACTGGGAAACAATACAATTTAAAGGACGATACAGCGGATGCAATTACAGTCGAGATTGTTGTTTTCAGCCAAGAGTATAAACTTTTGAGTTGAATGAATGGATCTTTAATCAACCTCATTTCGTGTTATTTTTAGTATTATTTCCTTAGACGGGATTATACCTTAACAACAATTGACAGATTTTTGTATTGTTATTTTCATATGATAATTTTAGCATTCCATAAAAAACACCTTGTTCAATAGTGTCTCTTTAGGACGTTGATAGATTCCACTGGGGGCGTCTTCGAGACAAGGAAGGAACAGTACGTTTTTGATAAAGTTCAGATTTCTCAGAGTATTGAGATCAACCAGTTGAGGATTTTGTCTGTGATCCGTGTCACGTTTGCCAGTGTAAAGTGAATGCGGAAGAAAGAAGGACGTATTCGTCTGGCATTCTACTATGGTACATGTATCTACTAGTTAGACAATTGCATAAATCTTAATACATTACTCCATTTGAAAATGTTTTCTTGGACTTTTCGGTTGTTTAGTGTTATTTTACTACACAGGATAGCAGAATGCAACGAGTGAGTATATTTTTGTATTTTATGTTGATTCTCTGATTCCTTTATTTCTTTATAAGCTAATGAAGAAAAGCATTAACTACAATATTTCTTTAATTTATTTGTTTGGAACAATTAAATGAGATTAGATTCAGAGTTCTGTACCGTTATAAGTCTTCTACGCAATCCTTATATAACGATACAGAACAGTACTGAACAAAAATGTATATTTTTTTTTAGTTTTTACACTGACAGATATAAACTTATCAAACTAAGTAATTTCCGTTTCTGTTTGGAAGAATTGAACTCTTTGAGATATTTTATGTATAAAAAATACCCACCTCGTGCATTGGTAACATTAAAAATGTATTTTTATTTGACAACGAGAGTATCAAGATGGCGCCCAAATTCGAAAATCTCCTTCAGTAACTCGACTTTTGTTTTGCAATTATTTTCTCGGAACAAGTTTTTAACAGTTAGAGTTACTTTAAATGTTTTATTTTGATAAAAACTACATAAAGAATTAAAGAAACTGGACAATAATCATTGACTTACGACGGTAAATGCAAGTTGTGTGTCCGCAGCGCCCTGTACGATGCTGAGCGATTACAATGATTGCTCAGTTCTGCAGCTAAAATCAGATTCGTCGTCTGTCGATCGAGTTTAAAAGGTTGGGGAAAGGTTAAGTCATTTTAAATAAAATACACTTGTCTGTTTAAAGTGGAATTAACCCCCAGTATAAAGTCATTCTGGGTACATAGATCGCTTAAACCTGTTTCCAAAATTGTTATTCTTAATGTCTTTAAATATTTCATTTTCTCGTTAGAGTCGAATTAAACATTGCATTATATGACGGTGTTTTCATTACACATTGCTTGTTTCTCAATATCATTATAAAGTTTTTAAATAGATATTCCTCAAAATTATTAAAGATATGTATTTTTAAATTCACTCAAACCTGTTCTCACTAGGTTATGTTTACCTCCCTTTGTCCTGAAAAGTTTAGCTTAAGTTATAGGCCTTCGTCGAAATAAAATACCATCTATATATTTGGACGCTGATGTTGGTCGTTTCAAATGTGGAAATGTTTGCGAAATGTATTTCTACGTGCTCGTAGCAAAGGAGGAACAACTTTTTTAAAGAACGAATGAGTTTTCATTTTGATAATTTTATTGTCACTGTACTGATTAAGAACGCCGGCGTCATTGGAGAAAAATGTCTTTGAGTATGGCGTTAAACAGCAATCAAACACGCAATTTAATTATTTTATTTATTTATTTATTTATTTATTTGACTTTAATCTTAAACATGCTACAATGAACCGTGTTTACATTAGTTGATAACAAATGATATTACAGTAGTAAGAAATAATAGCAGCAGTTAAATATTATGCAGAGGTAAAATCATATCGGACAAATGTAATGGAGTAAGCATACAATGACAACCATATTTAACGAAACTCGAGTCATGATTTGTTTTAAAACATAAACATTTGACAAACTTTTTTTGCACGCGTTCAATTTTTTCTACGTATCTTATTTTGAACGGATTTCAAACAACAGAACAGTTCTCCAATCTGAACCTATGCGTCTGCATTGTGTTAACGCCCATGACATAAACTAAATCCCGGAGAGCATTGCGTGCCTTCTCAATTTTGCGTCAGTGTGAAAAATACACACTGGATGAAATAAAATTCAACGAACGCATATTCTAAGAACAGCATATAAACTTGTTTACTCTGCCGTTTTTCTATTATTACTTCGCGTGTCTTCATCATAGACTTGGCAAGTTTGTTTAGCTCGATCCACGGATGGTTTAACGTTCTTCAGCCGGCAAACAGGAATATATAAAAACAACAGACACTGATTTTGGATTAATGCCAGAAAAGACTGCTGATAAAATTAGGGTACGATAATATAAAAAAAAAAACATATACAAGTACAGTACAAGTCATGAAAACCTTTCTTAAATTAAATTGTAGACCCAAACGGTTAAATCGACTATCGGATATAAAATAATTGAGCCCTAAAATTGATTGGGCGGGCCTCTTGTGCCCTGGTGCATGCTCCTGAGCTATAGCATCAGGGAGCCGATTTGTGGGGCGTCCTGTTTTGTGCATTGTATTCCCCTCTAGGAAGCCATCGAATGTACTGCGCACATCATCTCGGACGTGATAGGATCGTCGCCATTTTGGACGCAACTTTTCACAGCCTGTGGGTCAAACTGCCAATGTAGACAGTTCAAATATAGTGCATCAAAAGCCATATGAAATTCGCTCGATTACCCTATATTTTCTTACGTGTTCTTTGTCCATACAGCGGTAAATAGGCTTCCGGCGAAAAAAATGTACCATTTTGATACATATTCATACACCTATCACGTCCGAGCCAAATAACGAGAAATCACGCGAGGTTTTGCCGACTGTAGTATTCCCTGTTTGTTGCCAACGACGTCGAGGTTGGTTTCCTTCGCCAATTTGGCTGGCACGCCGTAATGAGTGAAGTACTGCGTGAAATCCCAACGAAGCAATTATAATTGATAGTTATTCACGTCAGGCCTATTTAACGATAAATTCGTTTACTTTGGCCATGTGGTCTTCATTCATTCGACAGACCATGACTCAGCCAGCCAGCCCGCCAGCGTAGTCCCATTGGAGTTTTTGTATAGGATCCGTCTATATTTCATTTTATTCATGCTCAATTCGTTTTTGCACATTTGACATGAAAAAATATTAAATATAACCCTTCGTATTGAATGCAACGGAAAAGACAAATGCCTTTAAAGTAGGCACATTTCTATATTACCAGACTCAGTAAGTGTATCGTATAATTGAAGGAATAAGAACGCTAACTGATGCTAAACCACAAATCTTTGTAGCTTTATATTTTGTTTCATGTTGTTAGGACAGTGTGACGTAAGTTTCTGGAACTTAGTGAACACCGAATAAAGCAAAAAAATTGAAATGATCAGCTGTCAGAGATCGAGATTAAATCAAATTTATGCCATTTTAATTGGTTCAGACCATAGCACTGGTGGAACATTATCGTTCATAGAAAGTTAACACGGAAGTGACAATAAATATTGATTGTCTGCTGCTGGAACAAAACCGCCGTAATATAAGTGAAATACATTTAAGTACGACGTTAAACACCAACCAAGGCGATATATTGGTCCTACATAATCCTGTATCCCTGTAACACACACATTCTAACATTCTACATGAATCACGGTACGTGTGATACTCGAGAGGATAATATCATTCTTCTCTCTACGTTAGTTAACGATTACGTTATACAGCTTACTAGTTGTCTGTGGGGGGATTTTCTTTGACGCTGATGTATTTAAAAGAAACAAGCTGTCTGCAAACTGAGACGGTTGTAAATTGAAGAAAAACGGAACTGACAGAAAACTATTTATTACTATCTTGTTTGGTTCCCCTCTGTTTCGTTTTATTGGCACCTGGGTCAAAATGACCCAGAAAATAACGACATTATTTTCTCAGTTAAGCTTTTGGTAATGAATGAATCATCATTTCGACTCGTGTTTTCCTTTTGTATTCCTTATATTATAATAAGTGATTATTTTGTTATATTAATCAGCCAATCAAGTTTGTTTTTCTAGGAAGTCAAAACTGCAGGCCTTCGCAGGAAATTCTCGGAAATATACTTTGAATTGTTTTTATACACATTCACAAAACAGGTTAATGTTTAGCCTCGAAGATAGATATATGCAAACATAGATATATGTGTATGCACCTATAAATTCATCTTCTGAATTAAAGCTAAGAATCTACCACCACCTTCTGGCGGGTGGGTGGGTGGGAACAGATTCTCTTTGGGCTTAGAGGCACAGAATGCCGATTTGTTGTGGTGTCCTGTTTTGTTAATGCTATGTAAATGTTTTGTCCTGTCGTGTATGTTGCCAGCGTTGTTTATGGCTGTTTTCTTTACTGATAAACTGGCACGCCGTCATATAAGTGAAATAACCTTGAATACGGCGTAAAACTCCAATCAACTAAACAAACCATCACTTTCTGTCCATTTTATTATATTAAAAGGGCATGGTATAAGGCAAAGACCGCCTTAGTATGGATAACAACTTCTGATTTATTTCAACACAACGTTTCTATCTTATTCCAGAAATCGTTTTCAAGTATAAATGTAACATCAACAAACATATATTTATATAGCAATTGAGTAGAGTTGTCAAAACAGTGAGTAATATTAATAGAATGAGTGAGTGGTTGAGTAGTAAAGGATTAGGTTCTGCTATTGTCAAGGTCAGCCTGGTAGGAGATAAGATTATCATAGGCACTGGACAGGTATATTCCTTTGTCTCTGTTTAGTTGTGGATTGAGTCTTTTGATTTGGATGGCCTCCTGTAGCTTCCTTTTCTTCATGTCTGCTAAGTTCAGGTTGAGAATTTGGCTCTTGTCTCATTGGATTAGGTGAGTGGGGTTGGCTAGGATATGTTCTGATAAGGCAGATTTGTTGTCTCTTTTGTTAACCGATGTCTGGTGTTCTTTTAGTCTTACATTAAATGGACGCAAAGATTCCCCTATGTATGATTTTTGGCAATCGCAATCAATTTTGTAAATGACCCCTTTAGGCTGTGGTTTCTGTGTTGGGTAATTACTTCCCTGGGTAGTGGTAGTTGGTAGTTGTTTTCCTTTTTTCAACTCGAAGACGTGTTATCTATGCATCTCTTTTAATCGTTCGGATCGCTTTACATGGCTTCTGTTGTTTCTCAAGTAGACGTCTCTTACTTCCCTCACGGCACGGAACTCACATCTAAAAAACCCGTTTCGTTCTCTATTAAGTACAGATAACCTTACAGTGCTCTGGCTATAAACAGCCAGAGAGAAATGTGGCCGACATCAACACGGCTAACAAACTAACCGACAAGTTGGTAATAGCCCAAATTTCTTCACGTAGTTTAATTGCCTTTTTACGCGCATCTGTCCGTTGCGCTTTGTTTCTTTCTTAACGGGATAGGCTTCATTTACTTGGGAAGAGCTTGGATTCAATTAAATAAAGGAATTAATTACAAGATAAAGTGTGTAGACCACGTTTTTGTTTAAAGATTGGAATACCCATTTTCCTTTCCTTAAATCAAAAAACATTGGAAGGGTATATTTCCAAACTGTGTATTATTTAATTGTCGTTCAGCTGGTGGACGAGGGGAGCCTCA
>JAVFBZ010179350.1:0-15533 GCA_032466195.1 Katharina tunicata
GTGACTCTCCCAGTTAAGTTTAAATCTAAAAATAAACATGATGTCTACAACGGAACACGCGGGTCGGTTGCTTATTAATTATGTTTTGATGGGATAAAGAGCAAACAACAATGGCCTATTTCAGACTGCAAGTAACACAAATGCGTGGGCAAATAACTTATTTGATCGTGTAAAGTATAAGCGAAATCGAAAGATAAAATTTAGCCACTTTAACCTATAGATATAAAACTGTTGTATAACTTTTTCAATTGCCCTTTGACATTTCATAAAAGTGTCCTGAAGGGTGTAGAATTGTGTTCACCAACTCACATGGACAATCTGGTATAAATGGCCGCTGATTATCACGGGGAATAAGGTAAGGTGTCTCTGTCCTTTGAGGCGTCAAGGCGGCTGCAGGTTCAGCTTCGTCACATATATTCGCTTCCAACTTTTGTTGCCATGTAAATGTATCAAGGTGCCATCTGTGTTGCCGTCGTAAGGATGGTTCCTTCCACTGATTGGGCTGGCACGCCATACCAGTCATATAATAAATAACCTCCAGTACGCCGCAAAATCCCAACCAAACAAACTATCAACCTTATAAATTAACAGTCATTTAAATCCATAACCACGACCTATACACATCAAGTAAGGTCCACGATGTATGGAACCAGATTTCTTGTTTTCTTATGAAAGCAGAAGGAACGAATGGCAAAGAAATGACGAAACTTAAGGCAGAAATCGTTCATTTTCGTGAGGTAACACTGAAGCAGTGTTGCCATTATTTGACGCCAGAGGGTTCTTGTTCTCGGCAGAGTTTCCGGCCATGTAGTTGCCATCTTGACTTTAAACAGTCAACCATCTGGGAGAAAGTGAACATCGATCGTGCAAATACGATAACTTTTTATTGTAGCCAATCAAAATCAGAGAGACAGTCGGTAGCCGACATTTACAAAAAATACATTTTTGGCTGTTGTGTTGTTGCAGCTGAAAATAAAACGCTTAATGGATTAAATACATTTTTACCAAGGTCATTCTTACATGGAATAAGCTTTTTCTCTCAGAAAACAGGTATGTAATTCGTAAAATTTGTACTATTGGTAGATTTCTTTGAGATAACAGAGTGCTTGTCGTCTCTAAATGTAAGGAATTTCACTGCTTACTGCTGTTAGCTAACAGTTTAATCACGTTAATTTGCAGAATTTCTACACCAAACGACAAACACCTCAGACAATCTCAAATCATCATTATGTGGTTGTTACAATTTGGTGTTACTTCTACATTCAGCTAATGACTTCATTTAGCCTGTCTGTAAATAATTACACCTGTGTACTTACGTAACCTGACTGCAAATATGAGAAAGGTACATGGGCGTATAGAGCCTTTTATAAACTTGCCATGATACCAGAAATACACAGACATAAACACCTGTATAACGCACGTCTGTTCTTGTCGTTACTTAAACCTTGAGTTAGCGTTAATTCCCATCTAATTTTACTTTACCAAACATTTCTTGGAATGACACATTCTTATACTATTTGGACATATTGTTCTATCTATTTCTTGCTGTCTCTACTTGTCATTCCTTTGTTAAACTTAATGTTTTATCCTCCCTGTGCTCTCTGAGATAAAGGGGCATCAGGAAGCCGATTTGTTCTGTGGTCCTGTTTTTATTCCTGTAAGTGTGCTCTGACGTTTTCTATGTTACCAGCGTCGTCTTAGTTGGTTTCCTTCACTGATTGGGTAAGCAAGCCGTCATATAAGTGAACTAACATTGAGTACGGTGTAAATCCCCAATCAAACAAACAAAATACTTGCCTCATTGGTTGATCGACTATGTATGTCATTGAGAACATTGGCACTTTAATTTCCGTTTGGCCACGTCTCTGATCGAGGAGAAACCATGTGAAATTTGTTAAAAAGTGATTCTGCAGCCTCATCTGCCAACATCTGAACCACGACTATGCCAAAATGATTTGTCAATAATGTGGCTTTAAGTGCTTGGTGGGCAAAAACTGATCCTTATTATGTTGTATGTTTTTTATATATATATATATCGAATCTAGGTAGATAAATTATTAGCCATTATTTATATTTAAACACTATTTTTATGATAGTTGATCTAGAAAACAAAAATTATAAAAAAAATAATATTTTCGACACCATATATTTAGGAAATTTCACTACAAGAGCCCGTGTTTTTTCCATTAAGCTAAAAAACGATTCTACAATTTTGGGGTTTCTGGAAACACCGTTGTACAGTGAATTGCATGTAAGATTTATTTAAATTTATGAACCAAATGCAACATATTAATTTCCACCAAACGCAATGATACACGAGTAATACCCGGTTTGCACGTGAAATAGTGTGAAAGCAAGTGGAACACAAATCCGGTTTTAAATGCGCTGCTTTACTTGTCTCTACTGTTTCGACCTATTATCACGATGTCTCACAATCTGAAACACCAGAAGAGTTGGACTGAACGAGAAGATACGGACTGTAAGACATACACACATCTACACAGAACCGTGCCCAGAGGCGAATTGGCACAGATCTGTATAATTCCACAGTAACCGTTCGGAATCGCCCTAAGATTGGAAACTCGACTTCGCGGCTGTCTAGGACAAGTGGAACGAACACAAGTAGGCGACTAACATCCTGAAAGCGGTCATGTCACCACATTTCGATAATTATGCCAGACCAGTCCTCGTGGATGACAAAATCAGACGACCACGTATATGGCTGTGTATTTCTTTCGGCTCAACATCATAACATCCTGTCCCTAGCCAGCAGGAAGGGTTGTAAAATCAGACAGCATGGTTTTCCAGGGGTGTAAACAAATTTTCACATTTACACAAATAGAACTCAATGATGAAATAAGTTTGTGTCGTTTAGTGTAAGGCCTGATGGCTGAGTGGTCTAAGCCGTTCGATTCCAACAAGGGTCTCTGTTAATATGTTAAGTATCAGAGAGTGTAATCCCAAAAAGACGAAAGAACAGAATGATAATGGTTGTTGTTTTCGGCATGGTGATTGGGTGTACGTCATTGTTGCCTACCTTTACCATGGGTCAATATGCAAAACACAATTTGCTTGTAACCTTATCAAAATTCGCCGACCACTGTATGGGTGTATTATTTTCTAAAAATGAGAATGGCGCTATTTTTATCTATGTGTATATTTTCAGTCGCTGTGTTATACAAGATGAACGTCTTTGAAAAATGAGTAATGACACGAATAATGTAACCGGTTTATGTTCGAAATTAAAGGACAACTAAAGGCAAACACGTATCCACAAAACTAATGCTATATTATTTGACCACAAACAAACTTTTTATCCAGCTAAGACCTAAAAATAACACCACATTAGACAGTCCTGGATCTACTAAAAATCACGAATGGTAAACTTGAACGGCTAAAGAAATCCTGCCGAATACTAAAGGTTGTTCAACACGTGGCCAATGTTTAATTTACAATTTTGGATCCAAACAATAAGACCTAGAACTTGGTTCGCATTCCACAAAAGGTAAATGCGTAAATTTCCCAGGTGCATTATACTGTTAGGAACAAGAAAATGACATACCGCTCTAGGCCATATGTACTTAAGCGATTCAGGACTCTTGCGTCCTTTAAATATCATATATATCATTAGGAAAACGCTCACTAAAAGGCCAACACATCAAGAAACACACGTCCGTAGTGTGTATATAGGTCAAACCATGCGCACTTGACGAATCTAAGAAAAGTGCAAATCTCGGTTAGCCAGATATCATATAATACTTATGGCTTGAAATTTGTATATATACATAATTCGAAACATAATTCGCAATATGAAAGCTAACATAGCTAACATATAACAGTATATGATTATGAATTTCATTTGGGTACTGTTACGCTAGGTAGATAAATAAGGCAAACGAATGAAACGCAACAATATCAAATGTTGATACTTTAAAGTTACCAGTTAAGTAAAATTAATAATAACAACAGAAAATGATGCCAGGAAAGCAAATACTCCTTGGTTGTTTTCGACTCAATAAAACTTCATGTTCAATCGGTGTCAACCTACTAAAACACAAGTCCTTCAACTGGGCCGCCTTCTTGCGTTTTCAACCTTTTCCGATTCTTGATTGTAATTTGCATAACTGTCCGTTTTTTAAAGTTGCAAATATCTTTATAATGGAATAATATTTTCGTAAAATTCCACATTATATAAAGGATGTCTTATTTTATATAAAATCTGAGTGTGTCTGAAGGGAGGAAGGGTGGGGTGGGGAATGGGGTCTTTGACGTTATTAATATGTCTATTCAACTTAATTGAGCTCCATTCTAGTGACAACTACAGACGACGTTTTATTACAAGTACTGTAGTTGGACTGAGGCTTCAGGTAGAGCGTAACATTGAGCTTGTAGTAAATAGGTGATATCTTATGCTTTTGGCTATCTTTGTATATTTTTCATTGTATTTCCTTTATTTTCATTGAAACAATTTTGTTCACATCTGTGGGCTCTCAGTGATTGGTAGAAAACTAGAAACTGGACAATTTTACAATAAAATGAAGCAAATCATTTCAGTAGTCGTAGTATAGACTATAGACCTCTGCTTAATGTTGAAAAATTTAAAGCAAATTATACAATAAGAAAAGGTTGAAACCCAGATATAGAAATAGTGGCACAAATTAAATATTATACAAAGCAAAAACTTTAGGAAATTAACGTGTTTTTATGATTGAAATTAATTAAAACTATATAGTTAAACTACTGTTTGACATTGTTAAGTTATCTTTGCAGAAAAAGAATAATCAATACTAATGTATTTAAATCAATTATTACGTGTAATGTTAAATAAGACCTAATATACAACCCAATTGAAACAAAAAAATGTGGAAACAAATGTGTATTCCATAGCTGATATACGATTTTCTTTTCTTGGTCTGTGGAGGTTTATCATTTTTGTACAGTGATTACGCATCTTGCGAGTGGATCACGGGAAGGTAAGAAACTTACGAGGGCAAATGGAATGCTTGACTATTCAGAAGGCCCATAAAAGCAGTCAAGTAAACGTGTGCTATTGTTCACCTCTTTAGGTTCGGTGGGTACATAGCTTAAAGTTAAAACGAGATTAAACATTCTAAGCGTACATTCACCTTTCTGTACCTGCAATGCCTATGTAGTAAATGACGTAAACATGGTATGAAGACATTAACAGAAATTCCCGCTTGTTGATTCAGGTTTTGCGATTTGCTTTTATTGTGTAGAAAAACCAGTTTCGTCTAAAAGTGCTTGGCATATTTCGCGTGTAGCCGTGCTGGCAACTTGGGGAGCCCTCAGAACGAAACAGGCTTACAAAACAAACAGAGGAGAAATGTGCCGGTTTGGACGACACTATTAAGACCACCCAGTAGACTATTACACAATGTAGTGTGTAAGAGATGACCCAAACGCACTCCGGCCGCCTTAGATTAAACCAGCTCGTACAATGTAGATTTTGTAACCTACACAATGATGCAAAGATCGATACAATTATGCGTTCATTAAACATTCATTTAAACCGCATTATAAATATTTATTTTATATCAGTCGTAAAATCGTTACCTATTTTGAGTAAAGTTTTCAAAAGGTGTGGCCATGACCAATGTTATCAATACCTAGGCAATAATAATTTAATATTCCAATGGCAGTCTGAGTTCAGTCCAAACTTCTCCACTGGCACAGCACTTACTTTGTTAACGGGAAAAATGTTGAGTGAAATGTATTCTGGTCTATTGACAGGAGTTGTATTCGTGGACTTATAAAAAGGCATTCGATACAGTCGAACACGGAACACTTTTACACATATTATCCTTATATGGACTAAGTGGCACTGTAAATAGCACGTGACGCCATGTTAAAGCAGTTACCATCACGTTGCTCTATTGTAAATTGCATATAATAATACAGAATGTAATGACTTTTTTTACCACTCTTATCTATTGTAAATGGAGCAAATGATGTAAGGACCAACAAGTCTCTCTAGGATTACGCTGTTATTTCATAGCATACTGAATCTGAAATGCTCAATAATTCACTTAAACTTAACAGGTTTGTAATTCGTTAATCGAATGAGCACGGGCAATAAATAGTGATTATATTTGTCAACGTCATATAAGCCAGACAGTCAGCGTAACATCTGCCAGGGATTTCTTAAAGATTCGCCAATATAGTTATTTGTATCACTGTGAAAAGATATAGTTTAATATCAACATCACGATAATATTAATAAGACCGAGTAGAAATTGATTTCCAAACACCGTCGTGTTTATGTTATGCTACATATGTGAGTAGTTACGTACTCTTGGATTTATCATTGTATAAATCGTCACCATAACAAAACCATTCAAATCAACAACTAGTAAGATGTTCATGCGATTTTTAACTCTCAAAAGCCAAACATATTTCGAAGATAGACCCAGTCATAACTTACAATTGTCGTGGCAACAATTGCTGCTCAAGAATTGCTATGAACATTGTCCTACAAGAGGTGCTCTGGCGATTAACGACTAACTGCAAGACTATGATAGCCAAGTGTGACAGCTCTTACTACTTTACTACTTGAACAGTCACTGACGTCGTGGAAACAATTATCATCGGAAGATAAGAAAGAAAAAAAATCGTCAACGGAGAACTTGTCGTCATTGTGGTGCTCAAACAAAAGCAGAAATATCACTGTCAACATCACTGTGTACACTATGTTAAACGGCTGTTGATATTTTCTTTCACACAAATAGAGACTGAACGATATACAACAAATATCAACTTAACTATGAAAAAAATGAGAATGATAAGGGCAATTTAGTGTTGCTGGCGTAAAACGGGCAAAACAATTATCTACATCACCAGCTGAGTAACACCATACACCATACACATACTTAGTTACATATTCGCCCAGTAATTAAACTAATCACAAACGTTTCCCTCAAAAACATAAAATTGATTCCGGCTGTTGCAGTGTAATTCGTTTGTCTTTCCTTCTAGCGAAAAGATACAAATTGTATACAATATAAATGTTCATATCTGTAATGTGCTGGGTTTTTATTCTGTGTGAGGATAAACATAGGCTATGTATCTATGCTATTTCGAATTGGCGCCCAAAATATGTAACAGCTGAACGTAGATCTGAATTCTGCTTATCTTCATAAATAGCATGAACTGGATTTGCACAAATAACAATGTTCCACTCCAATGTGCGAAGGGCAGTAGATTTTACGTCACCGTCAATAAACATGGCAAAATATTTTAGTTGGCGAAATAAGACAGTGTGTAAATTTACAGTGGAAGGCACAATAACAAATTGTGTATGTATCCAGGTTAGTTCAGAGAGCACCAGTAAATAGGAAACCCCCTAAAACGTTACGTCGGTTTTTAAGCAAAATTGTGTTTCAAAGAGAGAAAAGATATGAGTAGTGTTGCCTCTTCTCTGCGTCACTTCTGCTCGTTCCTGGTCGCATAGTATACAGAAATCGGCTACATGAACTGATAAATGGAAATGTACCCAATGACCCCACACTGTGAGTAACCCGACCAACCGCGAGAAGATGATCACGCGAGTACAGCAAAACTGTGTCACCATCTGGTAACTCGATTTACTCGCAGTCATTGAAGTACAGATAATGAAAGTCGAGAACAGCAACTTAAGATCCTGAATCAATCCCACTAGGTTTGTTGTATACAGTTAAAAGCGTCAAGCAGCACCTTTTGACCTGTCTTTCTAAAGAACGAGGTTTGTTGTTGAATTATTAAATGACCTAAGATGAGAGATTTTGCACTGAGTTTAACCGAAGGTGTCCACGGAAATGGTTTTAACGGCACACTTAGCACGTAAGCATACATCTAGACTCTTTATTATAATCTGCGCCTAACTCGCTAGATATTTGTTGCATGTAAAATGTAATCATCGGATTCTTTGTCAAAAAATATGATAAAAATTTAATATTCATCAAATTCCGTGCCTTCGGGAACGTCACAATTTGCTGTCAATATCATCGGTTAATAGTCTTGACCCTTCAGTCTGTCAAAGTGTATTATTAGTTCAAGTAGAATTTACTCCTGTGGTGCCGGGTTGATCGCTGTTTTGCTTACGTATTACAAGGTTCCATCAAGCACCTAAATGTTTCGAACCAATATTCGGACCTCATATATTTTCGGCAAAACATAATGAAAACCCAACAGGTTAAATGAAAGTGTGATTTAAAAAAAAAAATAGTTCCCTTGTATTCTGACTTGATTTACGCTCACGTATTTGCAGATACACATATTATTCTCTTTAAGTGGCTAGTTTACAGGACAACTTAATTGCTGTGTCGACCTTACTGTGTCCTGGTTGTCTCTGAGGTCAAAAGCATTAGATGAACAATTGTTTTGATGACTTGTTTGTTATCCTGTATATCATGGCCTGACGTGAAGTCTCCTGATTCGCCAGCGTCGCTTAGGGTGGTTTCCTTCACCCATTGGACAGGCACTCAGTCATATGAACAAACAAACAAATAAACATATGGTATTGCAGAGAACACTGCGTTTTTGTCTACTTTCCCTACAGATGTACTCAATATGGTAATTGAAATTATCTCATAAGTACCAAATTAACACCAACCCAACAGGTATTATCTCTCATGAACGTACTATGTGGCATTCCATAGTGTGTCTTTATTGTCCAGTCTGACTGAACCAGGTTTTGCCTGACATAACTTCCAGGGTCACTACTGGGCTTTACTTACTACGCTATATACTTGTTGGCAAACTCTTGAGAAAAAAGGTTCACAAAGTAGTTTCTGTTTCCGTGTGATATTTTGTATCTAGTAGTTGAACATGTCTTACAGTTAAAGTAACCCAAACATATAAGCCTTCGAGGAGCTACTTCAATTAAATCAGTATCTTGATCTGTATACCTACTGAGCCCTATGTCAGCAACATCATGCTGTGTTGTACTCCGAGACACTGTTCTACAAGTGCTCTATAATAAAGTCAACACAACATCATGTCAACAGTTCCTTCTTTATCATAGTAGCTGTTTTGATAGTGACAGTGGCTAAGTTGGTTCAACGTTGGTCTGCTGGGTTCCCTTAAGTGTACACGGATTAAGCTCTTATCACCCCGTTGACCTTATGTCAATAAGGGAAGTTTTCCAGTGCCTTCGGAGATCGCTGTGTGAGTTTTGCTCGGTTTCTGCCCGGCTTTCCACCATACACCGGCAACGCAAAGCCGTCGTATAAGAGAAATACCATTGGGTACGATAAAGTGATCGTGGTATTTTAACTTATTTGCAGGTCCTAGATGAACCGACTTGATCCCAGAAACTGTGATTGTTGGAAGGAAGATCAAACGATAGAAAGGCTGAAATGTAAAGCTTTTCTGTATAATGATTGATTCTGTTAGAGCCGGAGTTAGCCTTTGTCAGACCTTGGTAGTGCACTGGGTTGAGGTCAATAGGTGTGAATGAATTACATATTCACGTGGTATTAAAACAAACATATGAGAGCACTCAGGATAAACACCATATTACGAAGAATGAACTCAAATGATGATTGGCCTATAAAGCCTAACTATCTATACCAAAATAACTACCTTGTTCGGAGTATCTTATATATTACTCGCAACTGATACGTGGAGCCACTGGTTATTGGAGGTTAATGTTTGATGGACAGTTGCGCTGTATGAATGTACGTATTGAAACTTGATAAATCCCTGAAATTCCACCAGTTGGCATCATATTAATAGTTAAACTATACTGGCAGATGTTATATGTATTAATATTACAATTTTAAGCTGTTTAAAACCAAATCAATTCTGTATTATTTGCCTAATCTTATGACAGTGTAGACGTATATGGTGCATCAGCCAGATCCGTATTAAAACAGGTGGCGTTAAAATCAATGAAGTATGCCCGGAATGCGGTTCGTTTAAATGAACAAACAATCAAACAAGTGTCCCTGTACCACCTGCTCATTCACACTACTGGTCCGTCGATATGATGAAATCATAATCGTTCAGAAAATAACTGTATTACAAAAGTGCCGATCCTTATATAACATCTATAAAAATAGCCGGTTTGATTTAAAAAAAATAGTTTATTTTAACCAAGCGTATTAGCATTGAGTTTGAATTCAAACAATTTTTTTCGCAAGTTCCTCTTCGAAATATTTTTGTGTCGTTTAGAAAGTGACCGTTAACAGTATTTCCGTTTTCTGGGATAACACTCTCTGATACTGAACAGATTTTACTTCAGAAATTTGTGCAGGCTGAGACCCGTGCAAGCCTTCTACATTCAGATGGCTGAGTGGTTTTGGTGGCCGGCATTTACTACTGACTCGGTGCCTGATTCTGAGGGTCGTGGGTTCGATTCTCGCAAATGTCTCAACCTCCAAAATTTTGTGTTGTCTCAGAAAACGAAAATAAGTTCCCCATCTCTTTATTTATCAGATTATGTTTATTGTACTACCGAATTCTATCACATACTATTAATACTTTTCTTACATAACAAACGATTGTGCCTATAATAGGAGTCACGCAGTCCTTGGGATAGATTGGTTTATCAGATGCATGTATGTAAGGTGAATATTAATGATGTATTCAACTGTATCATCATTTACACAATTAGTTCCACAAATACTATTTATACACAGGTTCATGTTTATTCTTTATTCCGTTTAACTTTCAAATAATTTTAATTGGCATATAATAATTATTTTACATCTTAGATTTGTCACGTCTATTTTTGTATACGAAACGAATGATTTGCCATGGTGTTTTGTCTTCATGGGTCTGTTTAACAGATAGACTAAGCAGAGACAGACAGTCTCAGGTTTTATAGTCTATTACGTCAATGTCTAGGTGCATGCAGGGAGTTATCTGGTCACGCAGGATCTCCTATGTATGACGAGAACATGATTGGTCTCTATTGCCACGTGGATACATTTTGAAAGCGGCCCACTTAAGCTGATTATGTTGGATGATATACAGCGTAGATCCCATACGTTTTCAACCGAGTTTGTCTCTTATGAACTATTGTCTCGTATACAAGACACGTTTTTAGATATCATTCCTACTCAAGTTTATGACATGCGGCACCGTCAGTAAAACTGTATTACAATCACTTTTATTGACTATTTTCCAGATGGCTGATCCGTTTGACAGGTAGACAGTCCCCAGGGACAGACAATCTCTAGTTTTATTACCATTGATGCTACAGTTCAGCTGGATTCGGGATCTCCTGTCTCATTTGGATAATACTTTATAAGATAAAATCACTGTTGTCGAGACTTTAAATTACTATGTTTTTTAAACAGTAAATAACATAACAAGTAAAAGGAATGGATAAATAAATATAGACTCTGAATAACATAGCAATAAGTCATGTAAGTAAGTAGTTATAATAGTAATAATGATAAAAATGACTATTTTGATACTTTATTTCAACATTATTTTGTTTAAAATAGACTGTGTCGTTATTTAAGATGTCTAAACATTACTATGACAATATGCACAATTTTGTCTCTATTTCATTCCGTAAACGTGCTCTTTGTAAGCCATACTTGTATATAAATGTAAACAAAATATACATGCTCCCACCGTGGATGGCACCCTGATCTAGCCTTTTAAAAAGGGTTAGAAGTCGATACCCTGTATTTCGTCCTGTAAATGTATTGGGTTGCCTCCTGTGTTGCCGGTGTCATTTATTGTGGTTTCCTTTTCCCATTGGCTGGCACACCGTGAAAGTGAAATAACTTTAGGTACGGCGAAAATCCCAACCATACAAATACTTTCAGACCGGTTTAGGACAAGCGCGGATCAATTTACAAATTGTGTAAACTTTTGAAAGGAAGTCTGTCGTAAATTAGATCCAATGTTCTCGCTATCAAGCGAGTACAGTGCTCCAGGAAGAGTTTTGCTGGCTAAATGTACTTCTACACCACATGTATGGGGCTGTCTTTGTTCATAATAAAGACCTGAGGTTCGTTTCCCATGTCATCTCAAGTACAGCTGTACAGCAATTTGGTTATCTTGTTACTATCATTCCCAAAACATTACCAAACCATCAAAGGCATATGGAAAACTGAATGACATATACTAGACATTTATTGCACGGTTACTTGACAGTTATTGCCCTAAGGCAATTTGGAACTGTTCAGTCAGTGAATTAGATACTGCAAACAGATTCCAAAACGAGATTTACAAAGTCGTAAATACACTTAGTAGATCTTCCGGGGCTTAAGTTTAAAGGATTTGCCGAGGGTGCCACATTTATTCGTCTCTAAACATCAATTTTCTAGAAATACCTCAGACAGAACATAACAATACGAGATTTAGATTGTTGTTAATAGGAAATCAACAATATATATCCACGTAACATTAATATGTTAAATATAGCAGTTATATGATGATCTTTGATTCAGGAATAGGACCAATTCCTCATAACAGGATTCACTCTATGGTCAGTTGTGACAGATGACAAATTCGTTTTATTAAATCATGCTGCCGCTGCCACTTAGCTAAAGTAATTGTGTTATCCCTATCATCATTAAATTTATTGAAGTCGGTGGACTTCAAACCCATATATCATCGTTAATAGAGTAGAAAAAATCCTACAATTCCTGATCGTTGTGTCCAATCCACTCGGCTTTTAGAACCAGCATTTAAACCCATATCAGAATTATTTTACAATACAGATCAGAACAGTTGTAGAACTTTTATCAAACAATTTTATAATCTTTAAGAAGGTGCTAGTGTCACATTTGAAGACGTCACCCTTGACTCCCTTACGTACGGATGGCATATGGTAGGTTTGACTAAATAATGAACATATATACATACTAAAAATTCTATATAACAATTTACTGTTGGAGAATGTCTTCTTTGATTTGCATTAAGAATTGTACACTTGGGTCAAGACTTATATGGCTAAGCACTTCTCATTTCATTGCCCCAGGGTCTCCTAGTATAGGAAAAAAAAGTTGCCAATAAATTAACGTTACACTGTCCGAACAAACTGAACATGATATATATCGAACACTATTCATTTAGAATATTCACCAGCCATGACAAGCGTGATAAGAATAGAAAATGACGCAGATTCAAACTGCAATTGAGATACTACCAATCTTCCAAAAGGAGATAAACAACAGTATCTGGTCTATATCAGTTATATATTGACCGATTATCTAAAAATGGACTTGAATTATGCAGCAGGCAATTTAAACACATCGAGTAAACCAGGTTTGCCTGATGTATACCGCAGAGATATATGAATAATTAAGGAGAATGTTTACGTTTATTGTTAGGTTCCCCTACAGCTAGAATTGGTAGTACCCAATACCTTTGTTGAGAGAAGGTTTAATATGTCCAAGGAAGGCAGTTTGATTTGATTTTTTAGTACGGTTAAAATGCCAATGTCAATGCGAATTGATTACCCTAAAAAACAGAAAACCGATCAAAATACGCAGCAGAATAAAAGTTTTATCTTCTTAATCGACAATAAAGCATCGACCGCAAAATTGGCAAGTTGGTGAGCATGCGTAGCAAGTACGTCATCATTGCAGGGTGGAACTAATTTTCATTCACGAATAGCATTTAAATTGCACCCATGAATAATATACGGAATTGTTATAACACAACTGATACAACTTTAGGAAAAGTACTGGGTGAAACTGGTGATCTCCCATGTACATATATACACGTTTTCGTCTGTCCTTGGATTGAGAAAGATCCTATTTCTGTAAAACGTTTAACGCAATCCACTGATGAATTGAATTGTCTTACTCACTTACTTATTTAAATGGAAAAACTAAGTACTTTTATACACGTTAAATTATCAACGTAACAAATAAAGTTCCAACCAACCCTAGCCTAGCCATTGTACACGGTGATTTGAATTGACAGCTTACAGATTACCTTAAAACCATTGATATTGGCGACGTATTTAGAATAAACCGAAATAGTGAATATCTATGCATCTTCTCATCTGTTATTGAAGTCATAACTATATATATCTTCAATCATATTCCCTTTACTTTAACTTTGTGTAAGATGGTCTGTTATTCCATTCTGCGCCATTGAATAGAGCGTAAAGGAGATTGATTGATTGGTTAATTGATGTTAAATGTCGTGTTTTCGACTATTTCAATTATACGACGGCAGTGTCATCTAATCTATACTACCGCAGCATAAACAGTTCTACTTGATTGGCAGCATCGTGCCTGAGTATGTATAAATAATTAATTAGAGCACTAGGGCTATTGTACGGGAGACGTTAATAGATTATAGATCACCCCTAGCGTCTTTGATGTATTACTGAAGATCTCGAATCTTACTTCCCCAAGTCGTAACAACAAATCACGCCAAACCTAAAAAATACATGGTAGTCTTTCCACCAGTAGCAAAACTGTACGTCCAATGACTAAATACATTGAAAAACAAATCGAACAAAAACATAAAATATACGGAAACATAAAAACATACGAAGCAGACAGCGAGGCTTAGATATAGACGCTTGATCTATTAGCACTCAGGTGACAATGCAGTATTTACTGTTACAATAACACGTATGTTAGCGTGGCGAAAGTAGTTTGTTATGGCGCATTTTGTCAATAAATACAGTATAAATATATTATGATGTTATTTGTAATCGTGTGATAAACTGTTCTTACGCTTCATTAAAGGTATTGATGATGCCAGCAATTGTTGACTAAGCACAAATAGAGATACAAATGAATTACTTTATTTTAAATAATTAATAATTTAATGAGTGAAACGCTGTTTCTCGTATCCTTTTCAACGCATTACATTCGGACCGAATCAAGTTTATTTTCGGACCTCATCAAAATACGAAGAATATTATGTTGAATTAACCTTTAGCTCGCAACATAAACGGACACTAATAAAGTATTTTTGTATTTATAAAAATGTTGCCAGTGTCGAGTGTTCCAAAATATAATTGCGATAAAGAAACAACTCCCCAATTAAAGTACTAATTTACGCATGTTCATTTTTGTTTTCCATTTATTTTATACTATGGTCAGACAATTTTCTGTAGGGTTTCCCTTTTTTATTTTGATACTGTGTGTATCAAAACATAGTCAGGCTCCAAAACGTTATGTCTTAGCGCTGTGCTAACATCGGCTGAAATATGTACGAGATAGTCCGGAAGACCTCCAACTTTGCCTGAATATGATGTCCATACAATTATCCTTGAGTGTTTTTGTATCATTAGACCTTCTATTTAGTGAATCTGAATGATGCCGTGCTGTCATCATTGAGCATTTTTGTAAAAAACTATATTAAAATATTGTTGTTGTTTTTTTGAGAGAATTTTTTTATATATATATTTTTTCTAATTTTTTTTTATAGTCATGCTTTTGTTTTATATTCTGCAATTCATTTCCATGTCTCTTCAAAGGAAGTATGTATTTTATGGATGCCCCGAAAGCGTAATTATAGATGGCGCTACTTGTTTAAATGCGAAATTATAGATGTCGATTTCGTGGATATCCAGACACTAAGAAGTGAAACTGGTCAGTCCATAT
>JAVFBZ010179361.1:4631-15531 GCA_032466195.1 Katharina tunicata
CCTGATATAACCCCCCCCCCCCCCCCCCAACTCATATATACCAATTGAAGGCTAGCCCAACACCATATGAATCGGCAAAAACCTCGCACTCCTTCTCGTTATTTAGCAGTCATCACTAAGCTCGGCCAAGATCGGTGTATGAATATGTATAAATATCTTCCATTTTGTTCGCCGGAAGCCTTGAAGCATTGAAGTCCGTTAGAAAGTTACAAGACTTTCAAAACATTCCAGTTAGCAGACAAGGCCAGTAAGCGGAATCTATCATTAACAAGCTAAATCAACCTTTTTCTCGGTCATACTATCAATGTTTCACTCACCAGCCAGACTTGTGCCGCATGTTTACAAATGCTGTATAATACAGAATCTTAAGTCGTCTTTTGTCCTTTTTAACAGAATTATATTTTTATTATTATAAAGCAGCCGTGACAGGATAATGCCATCAAATATCTAAATCGCCACAACATCTCTGAAATACCTTCATCAAGACATTGAATGTAAACAGTGCTGTCTAAAACTTTGTATGATATTGTGACCACTTGATCTTTTGTGGGACCTCCGTGACTTACACTTCTAGAGTGCGCGGCTCTAGTCCACAGGTCCCCCTCACTTCTGTGTTCGCGAGTTCAAACACTCGCTCGGAGTGTATTGGGGATGGTCTGTCACCTACCAACAGAAGGTTGTGGGTTTTCTGGTTTCTACCCAGTTTTCATCCTACGATATAACTGATCAATGATGTGTGCAAGACATATTCCTGATTGCCTAACATCGGACAATAAACGACAAACGCACGTTAGGCATATTTAAGGTTGTTTCCTTAGTACCGATTAAAATATGTTATGTATCTGTTCCATGTATTAATGTTAATCTCAATATCAATCGCTCTCTAAACACCACCAACAATCCCTTAATGGAATCATTCGTTAATTTTTTTGTAAATTACTAATTTCATTTCCAGTCTTTTGTGATAGGACAATCAATAACAAAAATGACATTAAGTGTCAATCAGACAATGTGGCGAAATACCGTTACAGATTAATAAACTTATTCAGAATAGTATGAATTTTCTCACTAGGTAGCAAATTTCATTAAAAGAGACTCATTTAAAAATAATAACATATGCTTAATATTGGCTGAAGTAATCTATGATATATTTACAATTTACATAACATGAGACCCAACATGACATATTCGATTTGGTGCCAGGGTGCAGTTTTATATTAATAATTAATTGCACTGGACATTTCATGCGTTGTTATAAGTCACGTATAAGAATTATACATGTAGTTATTCAACGTAGATGCAGAGTCCTGTGCCGTTATTAGTCTACTACGCAAACCATATAAAACGACACAGAATAGTACTGAACAAAAATGTTTAAGTTTTAGCACTTACTGGTTTTAGCTTGTCTAATACGGAGATTTTCCATTCTGTTTGGCAAAATTGAACTCTCTGAGATGTTTTATGTATCAGAAATGCCCACCTCGCACATTGGTAACGTATAAAATGTAATATTATTTGTCAAAGAGAGTAGCAAGCTGGTGGCCAAATTAACAAATCTCCCCCAATAACCAGAATTTTGTTTTTAGATTATTGTCGTAGAGCAAGTTTTGACACTTCAGGTTACTTCAAATATAACATTTTGATAAAAACTACACAAATACACGAATTGGAGATAATGGATAAAGCATATTGACTTAGACGGTAAGTTTCAAATATTTGTGATCCGCATCGTCCTTTACGATGTGGAGATTACAATGTTGTAGCATGGCAGTTCTGTAGGTAAGTTCAACGTTACAATTATTGTACCAAGAAGCATTATCACTGTACCTGTCAGTGCATCAATACTATGTTACAACTCGTATAAGATTACTCAAAGTGTTTAAAAGCAGATAAGAATACAATTTACTAAGTCTATATTTGTCTCAGTCAGTAAAAGCGCTGGCCCTGCTAGCCAGAGTACAGGTTTCTAACCCAGGTGGAGGCATGCAAGAGCTTCTTTCTCTGCATTTATAAATTTATTTTGGTTTTAAATCGTTTTCATGGGTTAATTTTGCAGTAGTCGTTTAACCTGATAAAGTTTTGACACGTGTTTATATATTAAGCCTACCGTAACAGGAATACAAAGAAAATGTATTGCTTTTTGCCATATCCCTTATTCGTTATGGCAATTTCAATATTGGTGATTTAACAAGGTATATGCAGTTACATACAGTTATTTAAGGCCAATATTCAGTATTAAATTTAGAAAGTTTAGGCAAAATGGACTTTTGAAAATTCAGAGACGATTCTCTCGAAAACTAAAAAGAGCACAAGGGCCAAGTTGATACTCGATCGACGATATAATAGTTAATCTTCACTACACTATACCCTAATCGAAATATCCCTGAAGGCCCTGGTTTACCCAACCTAATATTTTCATTTCCAGCCTTTAGACGTTAGGTAGCGTAAAACAACAGAATAATGTCCCTAGGCTTTTATAAGGCAAAATTAAGTGTCCAGTGATCACCAGCACAGCGAAATACCGATCACCGATTTATGAACCTTTAACCAATAATATCACTTTTGCCCACGCTCGTCTCTTGTTGCACGTTTGATTAAAAGGATGACATATATTTTGCACAGCGCTAACAAGAAACAAAAGTCAGAGTATATTTAGGCTATGATAAAAAATATGCTTGTTGCTGTAACTAAACAGTGAATTTTGTTCTGTTCACCGTATATTGTTATAATGGACACCAGATATGGGTTCTGTTGCTATTAGCGAGGGTTATTAATTATTCAAAAGTTCATTCAATTTTAATTTAGTATAATATTTACCTATTATAGCTGATGATGACATTTGCAATGACATGACGTAATAGCTCTTTGCAAAACAATGCAATTTAACAAAACTGTGTCTAGAACATGTACATTCAAGGATGCCTTTGAAAGGCAAAGTTCAATCAAGTCTGAAACCTAGCTCATTGGCCATGACAGAAGTCAATTACATTACTTCTTTCCTGCTGCAACATCTAAGGCCGTTTAGTATTGTAATTTGTTTTGAGCTTAAAGGTTTTGAAGCTGCTTCTTTGTATAAAGGGTGGAATTCAGAAATCAAAGAAGAAATAAAACACCAGAATGACGCTAAGCATCTTCTAAGTTGACGAATACCTTGTCTACGAGTGAAAAACACCCATTCCAAATTGGATTGACAATCCTTGCTCAGAAAAAATATTATTTGATATGTTGTTGATTTTATCTGCTTTCAGTTTCTTCAAAACAAGTCAAACAAATTGCACAAAGTCCTTATCTCTAACAGAGGAATATATATTAAATTAATTGGTGAAATAAAATAAGAAGAATCTACACTTGATCCCTAAGATTTTGTAGAGCTTTTGGGGCTATTGGCCTACACACTCATCACCGCTTTCCCCTATCTGGGTAACTTTAGAACAAAAGACAGCTCCAGATTTACGTCCGTTGTGAGGATTAAACTACTGAAGGGGTAAATGAGCCTAGCAGATATCGGGCCAGCTACTTTCAAGTTGTCTTCTGACCTAAATCGTGACCTAAAAACGTCACACAAATCAAACTGTTTTGATTCTAGGTACAGCCAACGAGATAATGCTAATCCCAATAGTCCTGTGGTGGGTTGATGTGTTTTCTCATAGAAGTTAATTACATTTAGTGATGTTGTGCGGATAGTGTCACAATTATCCAGTAGAACCACAGAATAGTTTAACATAAACTAATATGAAGGAAGCTCCGAAGATTGAGTTCATGGTTATATTTCTATATTTCGGCGTAAAGTTACGCATCAGGAATATAAAAGTGTACAAAAGAATTGTAGTATATAATAAACCTTTATACCATATATTAAATAATGTACCAAACTCAGGGTATGATTTGTTTCTATCGGCTGTAAGATTCATGCTCAATCACTTTTCTTTCTAATATGTATATATACTTCAATTCTGTGGCAAAAATGTATATTCCTGATGATGGCGTCCAAAGAAATATCACGATGAACTCAATCTTCGGAGTTTCTTTGATATTAGTGTTTCCGAGTCATTATAATCAGGGAGTTTAGTATATAGCCGTTAGCTTAAGACAAATCAATCCGTTTATCTGTCATATCGGACAGAAACAGTGACGATAAAGATAATATCGGTCTCTGTTGTGAATATGTTCAGATGAATGGTATTATTTAAATGGCTTTGAACTAGTTGGCAATAGCCAAATAATAGAGCATTAATCCCCTTCTTTGGTTATATAACGTGGACCATCAACCTGAAGTTGAATCAAATTGGTTCATTGCATTGCTCTTCTACAGTAGGCGATGAATACGCTATGTGATTAAAACATGAACTTCAATAAGGCATCATGAGTCTAATTCGGCATCATATAACACTATTAAACATATTCTTGTATAGAGTAATATTTATTTATTTATTTCATTGGTGTTTAACGTCGTGTTGAAGAGTATTTGACTTACATGACGACTTGGCCTGGAGAGTGTATGGTGGAAACCACGAAGAAACTCGCTGATCTCCGTGGCCACTGGAAACTTCCCGTATACCTAAGGCCGATAACGGGATTCGAACCTATACAGGTTACAGTGTAGGGCAGTCCAACGTCAGGTAATAAGACAAAATCTAACTAAAGCCTTTTCTAGTATCGGTATTACATTTAAACTCGATTTACGTTACAGAAGTTTACAAAAACGATGACAAGAAGCTGATTTTTATCTTTAGCATGTTTAATCGACCCTCACGTCAGTTTAATTTGACATCCATAAATAATGTAATTAAAATGTCAATTAACCGAACTGATCCACGCAATGGAAAGCTATCTCAGGTTCATTTCAATAGCATTACCTGTTAATGAAGCCGCCGTGATATATGACATTTCTCTATAACTATCAAATTATAGATCGATATTTAAATTTTAATCATCCAAACATTTGAATCGGTCAAATCAGTAAAGATCTGTAATTTGTTGGGATTTTTGTAGTGTAAAAGAACTGGATGACATGTTCTTTAGACAGAACGATTAGATAGATTAGCCTAAGAAAGCAAAAACACAAAACAGATCGAAGCTTGACATCTTTTTTATCATGAAGATCTTGTCCATGACACAAAGTCTTAATTACATTCTCGAGAGGCTCTAAATAGAAAAAAAAAAGAAGACCAAAGTCACAACTCCGTAGAACGATAAACGAGACATGTTCTTACTTACTTACTTATTCAAGTTTATTTGCGTGCCCATCCAGTAGAATGATTTACGCCATGACTTTAAAACTAACATAATATTTTCTGACTAGAACAATTATATTTTTTATAGACAAGAGGTTAGAACAATACCTCATGAAATACTAAAAATTGTTATATAATGACATAAAGCAAAATAAGCCAAACAATAACTAATATTCACAAAAAGAAATAACAGAGATAGCTGAACAGTATACATGTATAAGCTTTACACATTGGGCTATACAAGAACATATACATTACAACACAACACAAAAATAACTTACTTATACTTAATGACAATCATAACATAAACAAGACATGTTCAATATTCTAAATATTTTGGTTTTATTTAACCAGCTAACCAGGGCTGAGTATAGTCTCATTCTTGTATACCAACCAAGCATAACAAAACCGTGCGAGTTTAAAATAAAAAGAAGAGTTTAACAGTCATAAACAAGTTTTTAGAAAACTGGGAAGGTAGCAAAACAATTAAAACGTTATGGCTTTCTTTGCTGACTTGACCCTAATTGGTGGTTAATCTTTCAAGTTTGTATGAATTTAATTTAACTGCAGGTATTGTGGTTTTGTTGGAGACAAGGTGGATAATAAGATAAGACATTCATTTAAAATAATGAGAGGTATGTTTGCTGCCGACCTAACAGTATCCATCTACAGGTGGTGGTCGTAACTTACAAAACACGAACCCTAAAATCTAATCAGGAGGAAGACAGTTTTCCTATACTTGTTAGAAGAACGAAATTATAACTATTGTAAACATTGTGTTAATTTGCTACCATGTCTCATAACTGTTCAGCAAGTCAAACTCGATGTCACTTTGAAGTTGCCAAAACGGTTTTAATATTTTCGGATATCTGTAAGAACTAATACAGATTCAAGCCACCTGAGGGAGTAATTATGTACTGATGTCTTCGTTGGGAATACGGTCAGAGAAATTTAACGTTTTCCTCTGCCGTACATTATGTATAGAGGAGTAACGACGCATAGATCTGAAGGCTGTATTATGACATTATTAAGTGTTCATTCAATATCAGCATGGCGAAATACTGATTAATCAATAATCTAACTTTCAAAGTAATATTATTTGTCCCAAGGCAATCTTCTATGATTTTAGTTGAAGTAATATCTTACATAAGTGCATCTTTAATATTTATTTTTAAAGGTATTCTGTATGGAAGCTCCTATCAGCCACTCGTCATCTCGCTATCTCGCCATGGATAAACAGAAATTTAAAAAACTGCGAGATTTAATATGTAAATTTCGTGGTTTTTAAATTCCTTCATCTGAAAGGCGAGATTTAACTGTTATCTCGTCTTTAAGAAGACGGAATTTGAAACGAGATTTACATATTTAATCTCTCGAATTTCCATCATCTCAGTCTCTCTTAATTAACGTGGGGGGGGGGGGGAGAGGGGGGATCTGTCTGTTTGCAATACTTACCTCTTGTCAGTTATAACTTGTAACTTGGAGCTTCCGTTTGATAAGTTAATTTAAACATGCGCAGGCTTTCACCGGAAAGCGAGATTTAACAGTTTGACCTCGTGTTCTCGCGATGGGTCATGACGATTAACAGTTGGGAAATACCTTTGTAAAAATGGCTTTAATACAGCACAAACACATACCAATTTGACAACATAGCCAATAATAGTTATTAAGAAACCGATCATATCACTGCTAAGTCAATAATGATACGAACAAAAAGCAAAAAACTGAACATGACGTTTATAGTCATGGATAGTCTTTTGACGGGAGGAGATTTATGCTCCGTTACTCCTCTATACATAATGTACGGCAGAAGCATTTCTCTGACATTATTATCAACGAAGACATCAGTACATAATTACTCCCTTAGATGGCCTAAATATGTATTAGTTCTTACAGATATCCGAAGAAAAAAACGTTTTTGAAACTTCAAAGTTGACATCGAGTTTGACTTGCGTAAAAGTTATGAGGCAGTTAAGCATGATAGAAAATTAACACGAGTATTTAAGATAGTTATATTTTCGTTCTTCTAACAAGTATAGGAAAACTGTCTTCTACAGGATTAGCCATATTAGTAACAGTAAGAGCGCTTTAATTTAAGGTTTCGTTTATTGTAAAAAAAAAGACCACCACATGTAGATGGATAATGTTAGGCTGGCAGCTAACAGCTAGACCTCCCATTATTTTAAATGACTGTCTTATCTTATTATCCAACTTTATGTTAACTCACACGGTTTTGTTATACTTGTTATATAAGAATGAGGCTTTAGTCAGTCCTTCACTGCTGTAGCTGGTTAAATAAAACCAAAATATGTTGTTTTTTTATCTTTCTTCGGAGATGTGACTTTGGTCTTTTATGTTGTCTTCTATTTAGAGTCTCTCGAAAATATAACTTAGACTTTGTGTCATGGACAAGATATTCATGGTAAAAAAGATGTCAAGTTTCGATCTGTTTTGTGTTTTTGCTTTCTTAGGCTAATCTATCTAATCATTCTGTCTAAAGAACATGTCATCCAGTTCTTTTACACTACAAAAATCCCAACAAATTACAGATCTTTACTGATTTTACCGATTCAAATGTTTGGATGATTAACATTTAGATATCGACATGTAATGTTATAGTTGCAGAAAAATGTAATATATCCCGGTGGCTTCAAACGGTACTAAACAGTAATGCTATTGAAATGCTAATGAAATGGCTTTCTGTTCGGTTTTCAGTTCGGTTAATTGACGTTTTTATTACATTGTTTATGGATGCCAACTTACACTGTCGTGAGGGCCGATTACACATGTTAAAGCGTCCGCTAACTGAACTGTTAACTAGTACATAGCCATTTAAAAACGGAGACCCATCGGTGGACATTCACTCTACCAGATCATCTCTATCGTCACTGTTTCTTTCGGATACAAAGATAAAAGGATTGATTTGTCCTAAGATAACGGCTATGTACTAAGAAATCCTCCCTGAGTATTCTGACACATAAACTAAAATGAACGAAGATTGAGCTCATCGTGATATTTCTATTGACGCCATCATCAGGAATATAATAGTTTGCCACAGAATTGAAGTATATATACATATTAGTAGTACCGTGAGCCTCTGTAGCTCAGTCGGTAAGAGCGCTGGACCTGCTAGCCAGAGAACCGACCAAGTTCGAATCCCGGTGGAGGCAAGAAAAAATTTCTTTCTCTACATTTATACATATTAGAAAGACTAGTGATTAAGCATGAATCTTACAGCCGATAGAAACAAATCGTACCCTGAGTATAGTACATTATTTAGTATATTGTATAAAGGTTTATTATATACTTCAATTCTGTTGTACACTTTTATATTCGTGATGATGGCATTAACTTAGCGCCGAAATATAGAACTTTCACAATAAATTCAATCTTCGGAGTATCTTTCATATCAGTTCATGCTAAACTATTCTGTGGTTCTACTGGATAATTGTGACACTCTCCGTACAACATCACTAAGGGTAATTAACGTCTTTGTGGAAACACATCAACCCACCACGGGACTATTGGGATTAGCCTTATATCGTTGGCTGTACCTAGAATCAAAACAGTTTGATTTGTGTGACGTTTTTAGGTCATGATTTAGGTTAGAAGACAACTCGAAAGTAGCAGGCCCGATATTTGCTAGGCTGATTTACCCCTTCGGTAGTTTAATCCTCACAACAGACGTAAATCATGAGTTGTCTTTTGTTCAAAAGTTACCCAGATAGGGAACAGCGGTGATGAGTGTGTGGGCCAATAGCCCCAAAACTATACAAAATATATGGACTCGAGTGTATTCATCGCATAACGGAAGGGATAATACTTATGCATATAAAAAAACGTATCTTATATCACCAATTATTATAATATATATTTTCTGTTGAAGATTAGGTATTTCTGCATTTTGGTTGACCTGTTTCGATGACGTTGAAAGCAGGTAAAATCCAAAAGAATAGCAAAGAATGTTTTTTTCCGAGTAAGGATTGTCAATCCAATTTGGAATGGGTGTTTTTCACTCGTAGACAAGGCATTCGTCAGCTTAGAAGATGCTTAGCGTCCTTTTGGTGTTTTATTTGCTCTTTGCTTTCTGAATTACATCCTTTATACAAAAAAGGTAGCTTCAAAACAAATTACAATACTAAACGGCCTTAGATGTTGCAGTAGTAAAGCAGTGATGTAATTCACTTCAGCCATTGTCAATGAGAACGGTTTTCGACTTGATTGCAGTTTTCATCTTTAGCTATAATAGGTTAATATTATAGTAATGAAAGTTGAATTAATTTTTAAATAATGAACAACCCTCGCTAATAGCAACAGAACCCAAAACTGGTGGCCATTGTAAACATTGTAAACATATACGGTGAATTGTACACTGTTTAGTTACAGCAACACGCATATTTTTATAGTAGCCTAAATATACTCTGACTTTTGTTTCTTATAAGCTTTTTGCAAAGTCTATCTCTTTCTTTTAATCAAACATGTAACCAGAGACGATAGCGTGGAAAAAAGTTATATTATTGGTTAAAGGTTCATAAATCCGTGATCAATGTTTCGGTGGGTTGGTGATCACTTGACACTTAATGTTGCCTTATAAAACCCTAGGGACATTATTCTGTCGTTTTACGCTATCTAACTTCTAAGGCTGCAAATGGAAATATTAAGTCGGGTAAACCAGAGCCTTCAGGCATATTTCGATTAGGATATAGTGTAGAGAAGATTAACTGTTATATCGTGGGCCGAGTATCAACTTGGTTCTTGTGCACTGTTCTGTTTTCAAGAAAATCGCCTTTGAAAATTCAAAAGTCCATTTTGCCTAAACTTTCTAAATTTAATACTGACTATATATACCTTGTTAAATCTCGGCCTACGGCATAAAGACCAAGTCAAAAACATTGAAAATGCTGGAAACACATATCACAATATGAAACTGTAACAGAGAAAATACGCAAACTGTATATCACCAATATACCAAACAATACTCACGGCGGGGTGGGTGGTGTATATTGTCCCATGTTAGACAAACAGGAATATGTATTGAACAGACCATTGATCAGCTATATCGTCGGAGGAAAACTGGGAAGAACCCAGAAAACCTTCCGCTGGTAGATGGCAGACCATCCCCAATACAGTCCGATCGAGTGTTTGAACTCACGAACACAGAAGTGAGACCCGCGCTCTAGAAGTGTAAGTCACGGAGGCCCCACGAAAGATCAGGTGGTCACAATATCATACAAAGTTTTAGTTAGTTAGTTATTTAAGATAATGGTGGCTCCATTCGACTGAATGATGTGCACCAAAGCTATATACTAATCCTATTCACTGGAAAGCATTTACATACATCATTCCATAAATATTTGACTATAATTTGAAAAAAATAAAAATAAAAAATAAGAAATAAAAAATAAAAAAATTATTCAATACATACAGGACTGCTAGTGGCTAAATACATATATGACTGCTAACCTGTTTACATACAGTGATTACCTGTGTAAGGCACCAACACATAAACGCAGGGCTGAACATTGTACAGAGTCTAGGGATAATTTTAGTGTAGCACAGGCCGAGTCGTACGCTTCACAACCAAAGTCTATTCGCGACCTAATCATAGCCCGGTATAATAATAACATACAGTGTTTATCCGCACCCCATGTTTTGCCCGATACAGA
>JAVFBZ010179372.1:0-15531 GCA_032466195.1 Katharina tunicata
TTAACCTCCTAGCTGTAGTGCCTTGGAGTTAACCCCCTAGCTGTAGTGCCTTGGAGTTAACCTCCTAGCTGTAGTGCTTTGGAGTTAACCTCCTAGCTGTAGTGTCTTGAAGTTAACCTCCTAGCTGTAGTGCCCTGGCGTTAACCTCATAGCTGTAGTGCCCTGGAGTTAACCTCCTAGCTGTAGTGCCTTGCAGTTCAGAAGTTATGGGGAGGATTCTAGAGATGATGTCGATAAATTGCGCATCGGTCCTACATTTTTTTGCGAGGAATTTTACTACCTATATTAATTATATTAACTGTGGATCCCGAAAATACTGATAACTCAGTTATATTGAGTCACATACACCGAATTTGAGGACCAAAATGAATTACTGGTCATAATAAGATGACAAAAATGATATGTGTGTCGATACAGATAAGATAGTTCGTTAAGAAAAGATGAGACAAGACACGCCCTATATAGTCGCCTACCAATTAGCGCAGAGCACAGACCTATCTTAAGTGTGCTTATTTGTATGTTGTATCACTTGTAATAAAGACGTGGCGATATCCCTTTATAAATTGGGTTGCAAGTGGGAATATTTTCTCAGTTGGTAGCCGATAATTTCGCAGTAAGATCTGGCATTCGACGTTCCGGACGGCGGGCACTCTGCGGTCACAAAAGCCTTTATATGTAGGCCTGTAAATATAGAGAAAGAAAAAGGTTAATATGAACTATTTCTGTGTATACGTCCCTTGTAAACCTGGATGGGAAAAATGATGATCAACGCGACCTTGATATTTATCACTAGTACCTTAATTTATATATCACATCTTCAGGAATGATATTTGTTTTACATCCCAAGAAGCCACGCTTTTAAGCTAAGCTACAATCGTAATGACTAAATTTACATCACCTGGCTGGCAAATGAATGGGTTTTTTTAGGACGGAACTTTGGCGATTGAAAGGTGGTGGAAAATAACTTAAGGGCAAGTGGGGCAAAACGGTACACTTAACTTTGGGCCTAAGTTACAGCTTACTTGAGACAGTTTCTTTCTCAAATATACAGTTATTGGATAGAATCCTAAGTGAACTTTACTTTGACTGATTTAAAAGTGTTAAGGAGACAACAGTTTTGCCCCATTAGGTGGGCAAAATGGATCGGGCTGTCCATTTTGCCCCATTAGCATAACTGATATGATTACATTCAATGAGTGTGTGCTATAACATGAATCGAAATCAGTAGCCTATACCCGTGTTCCACGGCCTTATCTTTGTTTTCGATCTCATTTGAATTTCTGAATGAAACACTTGATTGCCCCAGGTTTTGTTTTCACCAGACGAGTCAATTATACGGAAGGCCAAGTAATCTCCCTTCCAAACTGTATCCAGTCTTAATTTCTTTAAGTGGCATTTGAAAGTTGTAGGTAATTATTATTGGAACACAGATTGTATAGATATCCATTTCTTCTTTATTATTTCACAAGACGTTTCGACACAGTTACTACATATACAGTTTTGATAACCTACAACTTATAAATGCTTTCTAAAGAAAGTATACCAAGTCAGCATGACGAGGTGGCAATCAGAACTATCAGCAACTGAATGACACTAGTAACTTTGTCGGAACGTCTTGTAATATAATAAAGAAGTTGATATCCATAAAATCGTTCTGATGTGACAGTCTGATCACATGGAACAACAATCAGTTTAATCAAACGAGTGCCGCAATGTTGGCGACCTTTGATTTTTTTATCAACAGGCTTCATACTCCGAAGAGACTTTTTTTTCAGCTGATTTCTGAAAGTACATTCACGCTGGTAATTGCTTTGGGTGACCATTGTTTTGTTAACAGAGCATTGCTGTTTAGTACCGAAATGTACCGTCATCAAAATAAGTGAAATCCTCTTGGGCACAGCATTAAACAACAATCAATCAATCAAATGACTACAATTTTAGAAAATTTCATGACTAAATCACGACAAAATTAGAACGATAAAGCTTCCCAGTCCCAAAACTCAAATGTTTTGAAAAATTGTGCTTGATAAGTAAACTAATAGTAACAGGTATTTGAGGACTCCGCCGTGTCTGAATCTTGATAAATCACCACACATATTTGATAGGTAGAGAATAACTTTATTAATGTAGGCCTACATCACAATCTGTATATCTTATTTGGTGAGCTGTCACGGTGCTTGTATAGCCTGACCTGGTTATTTAACTCATATATCAAATATATATCAAACCAGAATTTAGCCATTTTCAAAAAGAGCTGAAGAATCAGTATAAGCACAAACCACAAACAAACTAAGCCTGGTGATCATCGATACCAACACACTCTGTATGAGCCTACTGTAGACATGCATGCACGATATCATCCCATCGCCTATGAACAGGCCACACGTTGTTAACCATGAAAGCAAGTGGTCTTCAAACTTCCAGAAATTTGTTCGTGTCTGTTTTTGAAGCGCTTTTATTTCATTTTTTTTCTTTCAAACTTTCATTTTTGCATCTGAAGCTCTAAGTTTGGATTACTTGTTAAGATGGCTGGTTGAACGAACATTGGTGCTGTCAGCTTCATTATAGGAGCAATTGTAATGCCTACCTAAAGATCTGTTGACTTTGCAGGCGCAAATTCAGTGAGACTCAAACACAACTCTGCTAATTGGGAAAATAGGTCATATTGTTCCAGTAGGAGTTAAAAACAACGTTAGGGGCAAAATGGAAAACATGTCAATACTGACCCATTGTTATATATTTTTTTAAAGAGTAATCACACTGGCAAAGGGATATCCACTTATTAAAGCCGATAAATAATCTCCATTTTGCCCCGAGTGACAATTTTTCCTTCTCAGACGAGCAAAGCAAATGTAGGCCATGCGTCCAAATTATGTAAGTGCGCGATTAGCAAATGTGCTATTCCAATTTCCCGGTTGTTGATGTGCCTTTCAGAAGGTGCCAAATTGCTCTCCAGTTAGGTCAAAGTCGTGTTATGATCAAATCAGATCCTCAGGTCCAATCTATGCGTTGCTTCCTTAAGAAACGTTGTCAAAGATGTGCACGACACATGCGCTATCGAAAACAATCTTACGATTTGAGTTAAAAATTAGGCTATGGTCTAACCTGGCCCCTAGCTTATATCGCAATTGTCCTTTGACCTCATGCACTGACGGGCAGGTCCATATATTGCCCCACATTCCCTTACATTTAAACCTCTTATTATAAGAGTTAATCCAAACTCAATGGCCCCAAACAGTTCAGACTGCTTCTCCTCGCCCCCTCATTTTCAGATCTTCCGGGGCCCAGGAGCCCCCCGCCTGGAATCTCGCCCACTAGGCTTGGACATCGACCACCACACATCCTCAGCCCATGCTGCCAGTGAGTTCAATTACTGGCTTTTTTTTTCTCAAAGAAGTAGACTCGATCGAAGACCTAATCAGTTAAATCAATCCATCGATCCATCTACTTACCACCCCAACCTATATACCCACCATTCATTCAATCAACAAATTAACCGCCCACCCGAACACTAACCGCTTAATAACTGAATAAGAAAAAAACAAACAATTGATCAGTCATGTTTAATGTATCAATGTCATTCAATTGTAAAGAACAATAATTTTATTTTTTTATTTTTGTGCAACATTTCAACATGAAAACTACAGAAGTGAGTCGATCCGTAATTTGTAAATTTCTAATGAAGTCCATTCTCCGAATCTGACATTTTGTATCAATATATTCGCAACAACAACAACAACGTCGCATCAAAATGTCAGCCGCCCATAAAGAGGCGGAGCAAATTCAACAAGGCAGCTCCGAATCGGAAGCAGATTTTGTTGAAAGTGATGCACCAGCACCCGGAGAAGGCATCAACTCTATGCTTGTCCGGACAGATTCATACGAAAATCTGACGCTGCAAGCTTACGAAAATTTAAACTTCAAAAAGGGTCATCGTCGAACAGGGTCAATCACAGCGATCTCTAGAGAAGGCTCAGTTCCCGCGACTGATTCAGACCCTGTCAAACCTGAAATCGGTGAAGCATCCAACGAAGACGAGGAACAGTCTAGTCAAGACGAATTAGTAAGAAACTCTGTCTAACAGTCGTCATCGTGTCCGGAAAGAAAACATTTTTTTTTACCAGCATTTATGTTGTCCTAGTGCCAGAGCTTAGAAGTAACTCTCCTATTATATTTAATAATTTTGACATTTATAGGACGGATAGTGACAGCGAATAACCCATGGATTAAAGTTGCCCTACAGGATTCAGTTCGTAGCATTTAAAAAAAAAAAACACCTACTGTCTATCGATATTTCTGTCCTCATTAATTCTCTTTGTCTCTTCCTCTGATTCACACTGCCCGGATTTCCTAGCAGTTTAAAACAATGAACAGTAAACAAATACTGACAAATATTAAATATAGATGTAAAAAATCTTTATTGAATCACACACTTATTTTCAAGAGACACATAGGCCCATAACAAAATAACAATGTACATGTAGGCTGAAGCGGGTGGTTGGGTGGCTCTGGTGCCCTGGTGCTCTCTGAGCTAAGGGACACAGGATGCTGACTTGTTGTGGTGTCCTGTATTGTTAACGTTATGTAAATATTTAGTCCTGTCTTGCATGTTTCACGGATTGGGCTGGCACGCCATCATATATGTGAAACAACCTCGAGTACGGCGTAAAACCCCAATCAAACAAACAAACAAATGTAGGCCTAACATAAGATATGCATATGTATGAGTGTTCATTTAAATGTCTGAAATATGAGAGAAGTTGTGAACCAGTCAGTGCACCATCATACCATGTCTGTACAGGTCAGGGAGGTCCCAGATAGTATGGAATCTGGCTTGAACTTCACACTAACGGTTTTCATTTGAGTCCTGCTCAATTTGCCATAAGGCACCAAGGTATTGGGTCTGTGGAAGCCTCTTTGTGGGGAAATTGCACCAACAAGTAGAATTGAACGTTTGGGTGCATGGCTTTGGTGTTCAACTTGCGATCCCACCAGAACACAGCTGGACAGATTGTTAATCAGACCTGTAATGTGAGCCAGCAGAATGACCAGAGTTTGAAGCAAGCGAAATGATCTGATCCCTATTATAACAGGATCTCCAGATCATCTGAAACTCTTCGAAGTTTAAACTAGGAGCTCTTGGCCATTTTAAGCAACATCGTGTTTAATCGTAATTTAAAAGCTGGGTACATAACAAAAACATGATATATGATCATAGGCTTCATGGCTTGGCCTGCAGAGTTCGCGGGGTGGTTTTTACAAGGTTTCTTCCCGGTTTTCCACCATACACGGGCAATGCAAATTATTAAGATTAGTAAGTCATCAATCAAACAAACAAACAAATTTAATTACATGTTGAATTATGTTGGCCTTAGTCATACTCATTGGCATTTTGTATTGATTCAAAGAAAATTTAAACGTCTGACATTGATTCCTAGTCAAGCCAAAAATTGAAGAAATTTTTTTTTGGTCTCGTTTGTTGAACTTTACTTATTCTTTAAAGTCACTACTTTGTTGTAAGATGTATTCATTTCTTACTGCAGCTTAATGGTCCAGATTTAGTGAATGCCTTGGTGAAGCTAAAGGCCAGTGATAGTGTAGAGACTGACCCAGACCCTCCCTCACCTGATAGCCCCCCAATAGTGCCAGATGAACATGACGTGTCAGGGCCTAAATGGAGGTGTCAGAAAAAACATGTTTTTATTCTCAGTGAAGCTGGAAAACCTATTTATTCACGGTAAGTGCAGTGAGTGATAAACATCAAATTCTTTTATTTCAAATTTTTTAAGGTGAAGATATGTTTCACATTTTTTCATTCACTTGCAAATAAAAGTCATTTGAGTTAAATAGAAGGGTTTATCCTAGAAAGATAATAGAAAATGTTGAAAATTGAACCTTATTCAGGACTTGAAATATGTGAATTGTTGCTTTTGAATGGTTTTAAATTGGAAAATTTTCATTTTTTCCGGTATCTGTACGGTTCACCAATACAACTTGATGTTGGATTTTTTTCAAATGCAAACTGTTTGTTTTGACACAGTGTAGCCAATACTAATGAATTATTTTGTATTTTCTGGTTTTCTCCAGGTACGGCAATGAAGACAAGCTGGTTACGATAATGGGAGTTATGCAAGCCTTGGTGTCATTCGTTCAGGTTACAAAAGACAATATTCGCTCAATAATTGCTGGCGATCACAAGTTTGTGTTTGTGACCCGGGACCATTTAGTGTTAGTTGCTGTATCAGGTGGTTCTGATTCCACGTCTCAATTAGTGATTCAATTAACATATGTTTATAATCAAATTATCAGCGTGCTCACACATAGTCAGCTCTCGCGTATCTTTAAAGAACGAAGAAATTATGACTTACGTCGCCTTTTGACTGGTGCCGAAAAGTTCTTGGACAATTTGTTGAACATGATGGATGTGGATACCAGTTTTATGCTTGGCGCCGTACGGTGCCTCCCGCTTGACAGCAATACCAGAGATAGTGTAGCACAGACTATTGTACAGTACGCTAAAACAAAGGTGAGTTCTATTATGGTGGCTGTAATGCATTATAACTTGCAACAAATTTGACCCATATAAGGAAAGGCAAACCATATCATGTTGGTGATTGGGATTCTCTATCCACACTACAGCAATGCCAACTTATTTGTTGTCTTCATCAGTAACGAGACTTGATACCTGACTTACCTAAAGTAAATATGATCTTGACAATGTGATTGATTATCATTGGCTAACTCACCGTTTGATAAATTTTCAGATTTTTAGGGAATGAACCTTGGCAGGTTTCATAACGTGTAAATGTTGCTTATTTCAAATTGACAGCCAACGTTATTTCATTTTGCAAAAGTAAAATTTCTGTGTTCGTGTCTCTTTACAATTCATGATCTCTGTAAAATGATACAATAAAGACATCTCTAATCGGTGTCCAGTGCTTTGAATATTCTGAGCTGTAGGCCCACCAGAGTTGGCCTACATTTTAAAATGTGTCTTTTTTAGCAACTCTGAAACAAAATTTCAAGGTGGATTTCGCAGAGGGCGGGCAAAAATCTAAATTCCCTTGGTGAACTAAAAAGTTGTTTCCAATAAGGTCATTCACTGCTGCTGGATCAAAGTCATTGTGAGCAAATATGGCCAGCCCTCTTTCCGTTAAATTCAAATAACTGCTAGATTTCTCCTGGTCCGTACAAGCTTTGTACCCAATGAATAATTTTTATTTTAACATGACTGTTTTAATTTTTTAACAAACATCAAATCTTGTAAAAAACAAGGCAAACGGAATTAGTTGAAAAATCGTATGCGACTTGAAGGTTTTTAATTAATTATTTTTTAATTTCACTTTTGGTAAATTTAATTTTCCAGGATTTAGTATTTGCAATTCTGATAGCTAATAACCAGTTGGTGACAATGGTACGTATGAAGAAGTATTTCCTTCATCCAATGGACTTACACTTAATAATTAACCTGGTGAACGCCTCCGAGTCCTTCAAGGCGGCAGAGTCATGGACGCCCATCTGCCTACCAAAGTTCGACAATAGGTGAGTAAATAGAGCTGAAGGTATTTAAGGGAAGCTGCTGACGGCTACAGAAATTTAATTTTTATTTTTGTTGAGCTTTCTTTGTCCTTTTTCTATTTAACACCTGTAGTGCATCATGTTTACTATTCATTCAGTATAATTAAATCACCAAGGTATTATGGATAAAGAACATAAGAGGGTATAAGGAATTTGTTTTGCAACAAAGTATATAACATTGCGATGATGTCTCTGTATGACAATATCACACAATACCGTAATCTATGGTGTTGGAGTGGAATATAGTAAATGAAGAACTAGCTTTGTGTCAAAACAGCATGGAAAGTTCAATTTTGAGTAGCAGTGTACAGCTTGTAAATAGAACTAATCACCTGGAGATAATAAAATGTCTTTATTTTAATTTTTATAGTGGTTTTCTTCACGCACATATCTCTTACCTAGATGATAGCTGCCAAGTGTGTTTACTATTATTAACAGTGGATCGAGATTCCTTCTTCACGCTTTCAGAGAGTAAACAAAAAATATATGAGGTAAGAAATAGCTGGTAAAAAAAGAGAATGTACAAGAAGAAACTAATATCTGCTTGGGAAGGTTCAAACCAATTTGTTAGTAAGACCCAGAAAAAGTATAAACTTTATCGCAAACGAAAGTCTGGATATTTCTTTTAGTTGTCAGAGAGTGAACTGAACAGAAAATATATGAACAAAGAAATAGCAGTTAAAAAAAGAAAAAAAAGCTCCCTGTATCTATAGTTGTGTAGTTTCTGCCAATATTTTTGATATGATAAATGGTAATATTTATTCCGGGGTATTGGTGTTGTGGCAAAACTGGCTCTGTATCTTTAGTCAATTAGATGAAAGCAGAAGAAAGCTGCTGCAATATTATATTCTGGGATAATCATGGTAAAGAATCTAAAACTTTGACATTATTATATAATTTTCAGAAATTAACAAAGAATAACTGTTTGACAGCAATCAGTCAATCCTTGACAAGGTCAAGCTACAAAACACGCCAGTGCGGGATTAGTGATCTACGGCACTTTTTGTACAAGTCTCGGAGCACTTCACAGTACACAAGTCCGGAGCTGGAGGCGCCTTATTTAGCGCAGGATCAACAAGATAGATTGCTTGGTCTCTATCATTACCTACATAATCGGATACACTCCTCAACTAGGCCCCTGAAGATTCTCTATCATGTGGGACCTTATGAAACTCTTCTGGGATGGGTGAGTTCCAGTCTGTCATTTCTGATAAGACTATAGTGCGCACATATTTCATTTCTTCGCCTTCAAAATTCAACTACTCAGACGGGGTGTTATTCGAAATTTAATTTTTAGATGATTGGCGACTCTATGAAACTCCTGGATGGATCAGTGCAATTTTTTTTATTTCTTAATGATACCAAACTGCATGAATTATTTGGGGATAGCTAAGTACAAAACATGAATCTTTTTTTCAAAATTTCATTTCTCAATATATCTGTTTTCGGTCTTGAAATTAAGAACTTATGAGTCGCTATTATGTGTATGATTTCTAAATGGTGTACTTTCAGGTGACGACAGGTTTTGAACTGTATTCCGTATTTGGTCCTCTGGTCACCAAGGCTGCAGCAATCCACGCTATTAATAAACTTCTCCGCTGGATAAAGAAAGAGGAAGACCAGTTGTTCATTCTTAACTCAGTTACCTTTTGATAATGTCTGTCTCCAAAAATATGTATTCAACCATAATTTCATTATCTACAGTTAGAGACAACTTTTACAAGCTCTCTGAGTTTACTAAACATTTCTTTGATATAATTGATTTGGTAGTAGTTTGTGGCTTGAGATAGTAGCCTGGGTTACTTCAAACACAAGTGACTTAAATCATCTGTAAATTACAACCATGATGGCTTGGCTTGACTTCAAACATCAGTGGCTTCAAATGTGGGTGGCCAGACTTCAAACATCAGTGGCTTTTAACATCAGTGGCTTCAAATGTGGGTGGGCTGACTTCAAACATCAGTGGCTTCAAGTGTGAGTGTGCTGACTTCAAACATCAGTGGCTTCAAGTGTGAGTGGGCTGACTTCAAACAGCAGTGGCTTCAAATGTCAGTGGCTTGTTTTCACACAACAATTGCTATTCCTTCAATAGTCTTGTTTTGCACCCTGTGATTGCCATTGTTTATTGCCAGGGACATATGGGGTGGTTTCATTTGTCCATTGTACAAAGAAGTCCATATATGTGAGTGAAATAATAACTTTGGCACAACCTCAATCATGCAAACAAACCCCTTTATTGTAATACTCAGGGCCAAGGTAACCTGGGGTGCTTGTGAAGTATTCTGTTAAAAGCAGAGATCTCAGGGTAGTTTTTGTCTCAATTTTCCATCAATCATGCAAAGACTAAATTTTTCATCTATCATGCAAAGATGGTGGCTCTGTGCCGGAGTGATCAAGAGAGTACGCTCGTGATCCACACATCCCCCTCACCTCTGAGTCCGCAAGTTCAATCACTCGCTTGGACTGTATGTGGGCTGGTCAGCCAACTAAGAGCAGAAGGCCGAGGGTTTTCTGGGTTCTACCCAGTTTTCCTCCCACAATAAAGCTGGCCAATGATCTGCAATTGGGAAATATAGTCCTGTTGATCTAACATTGAAAAAAAAGAAAAGATGTCGCATGAGTTATAGCATCTAGTGTTTGCTGTGAATGAGACTGTTGGGCTGTATTGTTGGTGGTAAACCCTCAATCCGCTAGCCCTCAAGGAGTGTGTTAGTTAGTTGCTCTTTCATTGGACTCCTGAAACCCAGTCACTGCACTGTGTACAAGTAATAGGTTAGAGCCCACGTGTAGACCTTATAAGTGAAGTTATAGGCTAGAGCCCACGTGTAGACCGTATAAGTGAAGTTATAGGCTAGAGCCTGTGTGTAGACTTTATAAGTGAAGTAATAGGTTAGAGCCAGTGTGTAGACCTTATAAGTGAAGTTATAGGTAAGAGCCATCGCTAGACCTTATTATTGAAGTTATAGGTTAGAGTCTGCGTCTAGACCTTATAAGTGAAGTTATAGGTTAGAGCCTGCGTCTAGACCTTATAAGGGAAGTTATAGGTTGGAGTCTGCGTCTAGACCTTATAAGTGAAGTTATAGGTTAGAGCCTGCGTCTAGACCTTATAAGTGAAGTTATAGGTTAGAGCCTGCGTCTAGACCTTATAAGTGAAGTTATAGGTTGGAGTCTGCGTCTAGACCTTATAAGTGAAGTTATAGGTTGGAGTCTGCGTCTAGACCTTATAAGTGAAGTTATAGGTTAGAGCCTGCGTCTAGACCTTATAAGTGAAGTTATAGGTTAGAGTCTGCGTCTAGACCTTATAAGTGAAGTTCTAGACTAGAGCCTGCGTCTAGACCTTATAAGTAAAGTTCCCCATGGCCGCGCAGACAACAGTCTTTTTTTTAATACAAGGTTTCTTTCTCGTTTCAAAACACAACATTGGCAACGCATGGTCGTCATGTAAGGGATTAAGACACGGTGGACACGAATCAAAAGATATCCATCCATCCCACTAGTTATATAATATAGACTGTCAGGGTGAGCAACAGGGAAGCTGTTTTTATATCTTTCAGAGGGAAATGTAATTGTTACCCTGATCAGGTCAGCTGATTTCTTATCACTATTACATTGTGTTTATACTTTTATTTTTCTAATATTATAATAATTTATTGTGTTTTTTTCTTTTTGTCATAGCATCAAACATTTATACCAGGATAAACCTTTTTAACAGATGTTTTCATTTACATCAACATTATTTAAGAAGTTGAAATTCTAAATTGTGATTTTGCAGACATGCTTATAGTGTAAATTACGACTCAAATCAAGATACTTGAAGCATTATGTGATAATGAATGTATATTAAAATAAATATGTAAACAGTTTAATTATGTGTATATAAAATTTATGAACAATTTGTATATCCAGAGTTTTTTTTTTAATTCAAATTATAATATTTTAACTGATTTAAGACAATTGAGTGATTTCTTCATTAGAGCAATATATGTTCTAACAAAAACATGACAAAGATGGGTAAATTGAAGTGGTTAATCCATCTTTGTCATGATTTTGTTATGTACCCAGCTTCTAATTGCCACGTAAACAAGAATTATATGTTCTAACATGTCATGCGGCTGGTTGTTAAAGCTGTTTGATGATGATGAGTCTCAAAGGAACGTGGCGCCATAATATGAATTCATTGTTAAGTAACGCCATAACAGAGCTTCGAACATCCGCATATTTTAATTTAAACGTGAGGCTGGCCATATTTTGCCGACAGTGTCATGGCTCAATGGATCAAGCAGGCATGTACCCGGAGCCTGCTCCAATGTGGTTGTCCTCCCGGAGGTGTCTCTCGTCCATTAAGGTATTTGCCCAGAGTTGTCGGTGGCTACTGAGTTTGCGTTTTTTTGTTCTAGTGTTCCTTCTATTTTCCAACCAACACGGTTGTCATATCTTTGGACTACCTTTGAGCTACTATACTACGTTAAGCACATACAGTAATAAATCATATTCATTCAATAAAACTTAATAAAGCATAGTTACAACTCCGAAAAAAAAGGCGGTATTAGTATTAGTTGAATCGGCCCGCATGCGTCCAGATGTAAATCCGAATGGTAACATTTGGGAAACCAAAGGCTTGTCTCCAGATTTTAACTGGAGTAGGGCGATGAGGGCCGCAATGATCATCAGAAATAGCTCTTCTATAAGTACGAGTGCTATGAATACAAATCGATCGAACGGTTAAAAACAAACTATTCTATGTCACCAAATTCCATAACTTTTATTATCATATCTCATTGTGGTCACATTAGAATAAAGCAATAATGTCGATTAAATTGAATAAATGTCAAACCATCTTTTTTTTTAAATCACCGAGAACATGATGTAACACTTCTGAGGAAAGAAAGAGCCCCCGTCTTCATCATCCGCAACCGTCTGAAGACCGCCTTTTTAAATCCCAGACCATTCCTTGATCTGGCTGAGGAACTAACGGGCGACAAATCAGCAGAAGCAGGAAGAACCTCTATTATGCGTGACTGTACCCTCCGTGAGATCTTGGCGCTTGTGACTGGTTTGCCCGAAGTTGTGAGTGGAACCTGGCATGGGTGTGTATTGTTAATAATTGAATCGGTGGGTGAATCAAGCCTACTGGATACATCATCTCTTAGGCCGAATTCTAATGTCTTGGTAGATTTTACTTCCGAAACTCTTGAAAGATCACCAGTCTTCGTAGTTCCTGGCTCAACCTTCCTTACATTACTTAATAATGACGTGTTCTTCTTTGTTGCTCCAATGGAGGAACTGCTTAATTGAGATTCGTTCCTGTGTGTTTGATTGTCAATTCCATTTTTTTTCGGCGAAAGGATTTCTGGCAAGTTTTCGATTGAGTGGACTGGGATGAGACAAGAGCTGCCGCACAAGCTCCTGGATTGGGCCCCAGAAGACCTGTCGTCGTTGGAGCTTCCGGCAGAGTTTTGATCAATTTCTGCCAGCAAATCTTTTTCTGTTGGACACGGATCAGGAAACCAATCCGAGGCTTTCATTTCATCGGTGTAATGAGATAGTGGACTAACCGATTCTAAACTGTTTGAACCTGTCTCCGAAATTCGAGAAAGGCTTGCAGATGACGACTTGTATGTTGGGGGTTTCGTAATCAGCCTTTCGTTTATGTCTGATCCTGGTATCTTCGTGGTCTCTCTGTGGAGGACCGAGGACAGTTCAGTATTAGTACAAAGCCAGGGCAGCGCAATCTGTTCCTGGTTTTCCCCAAGAAAGCTCGTTATCTGCTCGTCGCTTGTCTTTATTGTGAGACCTTGGCCGTTTTTTGTCAAGCTGTCGGTTTCAGAAGAGTGCCAATCCGGAAAGCTCGGTGATTTCTTTTTCTCAGACTCACATATGAAACCTGACCGATCAAAGTGCTGACCAGAGAATTCATTGTTAACTTCCATCCCACGACTTGGTTTAGTTGTTTGCGAAGTTGGCAAACTGTCTTGCGATGATGATGGTGCTAGGTGGTTGCTGTTAACGACAAAGTGAGTTAGCCATTCTTTGGACGAATCAAATATAGGCTGATACCCTTTAGAATTATACATTTTCTCAGCCAGTGAATTGCTTTCTGTTCGGAAGATAGAGTTCCCGTCAGTTGGTGAAAGTCTTTTGTCCAAAACTTCAAAGATTTTATCATCTCTAACGTTGTGATTCGGAGCATTTGCTACGCTTCTGGTGTTTTCGTGTACGTCGTAAGAAGTAGCCCCCTCTTGCTTAGAGATGTGTAGGTCTTCTCTAAAAGCCTGTGACAATCCGCATGCTGATTCTAGATTGTCGCAAGCTTTCTGGGACAACATTCGCATTCCATTTGTACAGGGAGTTAGCTCTTGTTTGTCAGAATTGCTTGCCAGTAGTATTTCAGTACCAATACTGTCGATGGTACTTATGTCTTGGTCCAATGTCCAAGTGCTGCTGTAACCACTCTCTTTGCTTCGGGATTCTTTAATATCTTGTTCTGTCAGTTTCAACGAAGCAGCTAACTCTTTTCTTGTCATCTCAATTTTGAGGGGATAAGTTCCCTCAGCAGTGTTCAGAAGTTTAATATTTTGGGAATTTACTGTGGTGTTGGTACAAATGCTCTCAGCTGATAGCATTTTCAGAGATTCCCCTATATCCTTTTCCGTCGTTTCATATGTTTGGGAGAGTTTCTTGGAAGACATCTCTGTGTCGGAGAAAGTGGCAGAAGGAGTACATGATGGTAGAGGACTTTGTTTTCGTTTGCCTATGGCCAGCTTCGCACATGCTTCCAGTCTATCTTTCTCTCTTACTCGAGCTCCCAATTCCACGGCGAAATCAAAATCGTCCCAGAGATTATCCGTCATGTTGTTGTCAAAACAACTGAAGGTCCCTGGGTAAAAAGTAAAAAAGTTTGAGTGTGATGTGTTATGATACCAAAGTAAAATTAAGAACATATAACAATGAGCAGATTGGAGTTTGCGACTGATCGCTGATATTTGTCTCTCGACTCGACTGGGAAAAGCCACTGCGACTGAAACTGATCACGTGATGCTGCATGTGATACGGTCTTTCTTATAAAGGTAAAATGGCGACAGAATAGGCTACGTTTACTATTGGGAACATGTGCTGTGTTAAAAAAGATTGAGGTTATATAATTTATAATGTTCACTTATACCATGTTAATGAGCGCAGCCATTTAGAACAGATCACACAATTAGTCGCTGATCAATCAGTTGCTTAGATCTACCCGCCCTGATGTCAGTCACAATTAGTTGCAGTTTGATGCAGGTATAGTTGCCAAATGTTAAATTCCACGCTTATGCCGTAGATCGAAATGTTTCATTTGCTGGGAGTTGCATCTGGTTGCATGTATGGTTTAGCTTAAGGCTAAAACACTTTTTTTTTTTTTAAAGTAACAAGATCGTGTCACAAATGTTTTGATCTCACTATAGGCTTTGATATTAACGAGATGGGACTTAAGACTTTGTTGATTATAACTGCCCGATAGTAAACGTAAATACTGTCGCCTTTTTACCTTTAAAAAAACCCTATCACATGCAGCATCACGTGATCAGTTTCAGTCGCAGCTAGCAGGCTTAGCTTTAGGCTAACCGTAGATCGACATGCAACTAGCTGCAACTCACTGCAACTGCTTGAGAAATTCCGATCTGCGCCTCGCATCACGTGATCAGTTTCGCGAAGATCGGCAACTCGCTGCAACTGCATGGCCATGAAAAGTAGAACATGTGCAACTCCCTACGACTGGATTATTTCCCAGTTGCATCGAGTCGCAAGAGCGCGTATATATCGTCATGAAACTGTGATCAGTCGCATCGAGCCATGACCCAGTTGTAGTTAGTTGGAGAAACCTAGTTGCATGCATCGAGTCCCAAGGCCGATATATACGCTCAACATACAGGATAACGACTCTTCAGACCTACTTCCCCGACAACGTGCGTTTAACAC